>CAJNDS010002826.1:0-65000 GCA_905221605.1 Symbiodinium natans
TGTGTGTGTGTGTCTGTGTGTGTGTGTCTGTGTGTGTGTGTGTGTGTGTCTGTGTGTGCGTGTGTCTGTGTCTGTGTGCGTGTGTGTGTGTCTGTGTGTGTGTGTCTGTGTGTGTGTGTGTGTGTGTCTGTGTGTGTGTGTGTGTGTGTGTGTGTCTGTGTGTGTCTGTCTGTCTGTGTGTCTGTGTGTGCGTGTGCGTGTGTGTGGAAACAGGTATGTGCATCCTGGAAAGGCTTCACCGCCAAATCCGAGCAGAGGGGCAGAGGGGGTGTGGGGGTGGCTCTGCCCAACGAAGCTCCCCCCCTGCCATGGCAGCGCCTGGACATCTGCGGATGTAGCTGGCATGCTATAACAACAAAAGTCGGGCCCTTTTCGTTTTGATCAAACCAGACCTTCCAGTTTTCAGGCCGGTTGTGACATTTGTCGTGGTGTTCTACGATGGATTCAAAAATATTATTGTTCAAAACCGTGCTTGTTATGAAATGTCATGTCGTGTTTGAGCACTTCCAGCATGACACAATCTTCATCAAGCAACATGCATTCTGCTCACATCACTTGCTCTCGTTCGAATCTTTTCACGTTGTGGGGAAACAGTACCGAGCACGGCTAGTTGGATCTCGATCCCTCCTGTAAGACCCAAGACTGTTGTTGAGTCTCGAAATGTCCTGTGAGACACAGGGCTCCTTTCCCCTGCGAGAGGAGACTACGGCTAACTCACGGTCTCTCACAAGTTCGGCCTAAGTGTGACGGCCTGAACAGGATATCCATGTGGTTCAGAACGACAGTTCAAGAAGTTTCTGGCTGTCTCTGAGAGCTTGACGAGGCAGCTTCACTCGGTTGCTCTAAGGCAGGTGCAGGGTTCACAAACTGCCACTGAGACTGGCGAGCCGCAACAGCCTCCTGTTGCCGCATCTCACGGTCTGCCATGAGGTCGTCCAATACCTCAGCCACCTTCATGAGGGAATCCATATTCAAAGAGTGAAGCCACACCCGAAAATCATTGAGCTGATCGCGCGTCAACGACCGCGCCATGAAAATGCTGAGAAAAGTACAGCGATGAAAAGAACGAGACTCGAGCCTGCATGGTCGAGCAAACAAGCGGAACTGTCACCACATGAAGTAAGGCCCGCACTAACAAGGGTTCCTGATTGTACACGCTCATTGAGCCGCCTGGTCCCTTACCGGATATTCGTGTGCACATGAGTCCTCTCCTGACATGGTTGCAAGAACGTTTACGTTAGTCTCCAAGGGTGGCGAGGGTGGGTTTTTCGAAAACAATCTATCAGCTTCTAAGAGCACTTTCCGGGCATCCTGCCCTTTGAGAGGTCCCGCTGCGACGGGTGTATAAGTAAATACAAATCCTGCATGAACAAGCATAAAACTGATCAAGCATTAGAAATAAGTTGTGCAAAAAGGCAAGCACTGAAACAACAATCAAATGTTTTGTTCACCACAACATTTTGATGTTGTTTCCTTTGAACAATAAAGCTCTATCTTCTCCAGGCATTCGAAGAACGATACAGGTGTTAGGCAAATCAGGTGTTAGGCAGTGAAGAGCGCGAGGGCATATGCGTCGGCCTGCACTTGCATGTGCTTCTTGTGCTTGTGATTCTACATGGTTGCATCAGTTCTGAAGGCGTGCATCCGTCATGAGTGCATTTGCAACTTTCGAGCGCAGTCTTGCATCAGTGTGTGTTTGCGGTTGGGCTTTCCCTCCTGGGCGCCCACCAACGGCGGGTTGCCGAGCCTCCGATTGGAGGTAAGTTCACCTGAAGCTTTTAGGCTGTCCCGCCTGAGGTCGTGTTTTGTCAGGCGGTCAAGCACACTATCCCCTCCCCTCTCGCCTCTCAAACTATCTTCAAAATCGCAACAGGCCCCGATGCCATTTCTTTGAATTTTCAGATCAAGCCGATCCCTGGCTCAGCCCGGCCCGCTGAGCTATGATTCCTGTGGCAGCTGTTCGCCAGCTGCTCGACGCTGGCGGAAACTCCTCTTCAGGAGCTTTGATGATGCCTTGGCAACCTTGGCTTCAACCGGCAGCCTTGGGAGCCACCGCCATGCCGTCTTGCTTTGATGAAAAGAAGTTGGCCAAAGCCTTGAAAAAGCAGATGGCCAAAAAGCACGATAAGAAGAAGAAGAGGTCGAAGAAATCCAGAGGCAGGACCTCTTCAAGCTCCTCCTCAGACTCATCTTCGTCCTCTTCGGAGTCTTCAAGCTCCAAAAAGAAAAAGAAGGGATCCAAGCGTCGTCGGCGTCATGAGGGTCGTCACCGAAGCCGTGCCTCCAAGCGTCGTCGACATCATGAGGGTCGTAGCCGTAGCCGTACCTCCAAGCATCGTCGACGGCGCGCGGACAGCCGAAGCCATCCACGTGCGGCTTTGGTGCTTTCGCCTGGGCCCGGCCCTGATCCTTGTGAGGGTCAACCTGCATCGTGGAAGCTATGGGAAAGTCAAGATTCCCGTCAAACTTGGGACGCCAGCCACTCTGGCAAACAATGGAGCCACCGTGAGGACGGGAGGGGTTCCTGGTCGTGGCAACCTTCCAGCTCTTGGCAGCCCTCTGGCAACGGCAAGATCCAAAAGGGTCGTGGCAAAGGAAAAAGGTACCCCCTCCAGCGCAACTCGGACTCGGACCTGATTGAAGGATCCAAACTCAAGACGAGCAAAGCCGCGGAATGGTGGCAGCACGCCATTCAGGAAGCCATGCAGGATCACTCTCGCGATGCATCGGTCAATGAAGCAGTCAAGGACGGATCCCAGAAGCTGCTTTTCGCTGCGCAACATGCGAGGTTCACAAAAGCGCGCCTGCTCCGCATTCTTCACGGCAGAAGCCCTCAGTATGATTCTGATCCAGGCTGGAGTGCCTGGTGCTGTTGAAACAGCGCTAGTGGAAGAGTTTGAAACCACCAGGGCCATCATCATCGACATCCCACCTGAAGCCTGCGCTCCGTACACGGTTGGAGTTGATCCTCAGTAGACCCCACACGGGGAAGAGCGTACAAGGTGAGTTTTGCTCACGGCACCGATGAGCATGGTGCCAAGTACATCCTCCGAGAGGGCCAGATTCGTCCCCTCGAGTGGACCCCGGGGGACTACCCATCATTTGGGTTCAACTGTGTGGGTTTTCAGGGCTCGTTGGACGAGCCGTCCATGATTTCCCGCCTGTGTGAGAAAGGCTTTCAGATTGGAAGGGCCAGCAGAGCTTCCTCTTCCTGGGCACTTTCTGTCGTGTTTTGGACCACGGAAGCTGCTCCGCAGGAGGAACTTGGCGTTCCCAATCAATCTGCAGGAAGAAACTTGCCTGCCGATATGAAGGGATGTGGGCCTTGCACCCTGGCCACTGTTTGCTCAGCAAGTTTGTGTATCTCCGTCCTTCCTTGGGCGACAATGTCTTTCGCAGTTGCAAAGCAAGATTCACTCGCGGTGAGCCTGCACAAATAGCATCTGCCGACAGACACTGCGTTTTAAAGATCCTTCACACCTTTGTGAACCTTCTCGTATATATCCGGGGTCATCGAGCGGGTGCCATATTGCGCCGCCGGGCTGAACTGGCGACGGAAAAACCACGCTGACTTAACCTGCTGCGTTCGGGTGGACCCGACGCAGGGGGGCGGGGTGGTTGACAGGCGTTGCCGTGTCTTCGACCCGCGGCCTCAAGTAGCTGTGCTCGGGTGTACCCGGTGCAGAGGGGGAGGGGCGGTTGACGGGCATCGCTGCGTCTTCTGCCCGCGACCTCGATAGAGAGTAGCTGTACTCGGGTGTACCCGGTGCAGAGGGGAAGGGGCGGTTGACGGGCAGCCCGCGACCCGCGACCTCGATGGGGAAACGCCTCTCACTCGAGTGACTGGCAAGCGTCGCAAGCCTTCTCGCGATGAAGCCATGAACGGGCCCGAGGCTCTTGTTGTGTTGCGCCCAGCAGGAGCGTCTGTGTCCCTTTGAGTCATTGAAGTGCCGCGCGTTGCTTTTGTACGAGTGTTTGCTCGTCAATGTAAAAGACGCTCAACTTAGTATGCGCCTCCTACGATTCAGTGATTCAGTACATGTTACACACGTATCTCTAGGCTCGAGCTCAGTCCGAACGAACCATTCATCCTCAGACGACTGTCTGACCTTGATAGATTGCCGACATGCAGCCCCAGAATCCCAGGCCTGGTGTCGCACTTTATGCCGACACATCATCCCTTTCAGTACAAACCACCCCCGCCCCCCCCGCCCATGACACCGCACGAGCAAGCAAAGAACGGCTTTCCCGCCGCCCCCACCACACCTTCCTGGGGCTTATTGCCGGCGCCAGAAATGGTCCATTTCGAGCTTTCCAACCAGCTCCCGTGTACCAAGCGTGGGACATCAGACTCCGACGCACCAGTTTCCTGGCTGACAGAGGGCCCGCAAGTTGCCCGCCGAGTTCAAGACCACGCCTCCCCATTACGACTCCAACGTCAAGTTTAGCCTTGACTTGCCAAACCCGAGTCAACCCAACCGAGGCAGCCCAGCACAATCCAAGGCATCAAGAATGTCCCATTCTCAACCTCGCGCACTGCAACTGGTCTTCGTATTGGAGCAGAATGCTCGCGCATGGAAAGTTTTTTTTTCAGATTTTGTGTGTGAGGGAAGTGGTCGATGTCATGTTCTTTGGTGACCTCCAACCAGGCTTTGAGAAAGCGAAAGATCAACTTTGGATCAAGTTGCTGCAACGTATGCCACCGAGGCTGGACACCAGTTGAACAGAAAGACCAACCTCACCCAGCTTGCTGAGCACATCGCCGTCTGGATGTCGGAATTCAAAACCGACACTCCAACAGCAACAGCAGCAACAAGCTGAAAAGGACGCCAGGATTCAAACACACACAACCCTAGCCGCGTGCATCTGTTTTGGACCGATTGCACAACAGTGGCGCGAGTCTTGCTCCATGGCAAAGACCCTTCACACACAGGCAAATTGAAAGGCTGAACACTCAAGTGCGCAACGCAACATGCTCAAGTGTGTAACACGCGCACGGGCGGCCAGTGTGCGGAGCATGCGAGGGGGTTTCGGGCGGTAGCGCAAGCAACCAGAGCTCGCAGATTGACGTCCACCATTTCCACTCCACCTCCAACACCGCTTTGTTTTGCCGTTTCGGCTTTGTTTAAGCAGAACAAGCACGCGGTGTGGTGGGATTGTTGCAACAAGGTTGCGCTTAAAGAATTTTCTGGTATTGGATGCCAAGTTGAAAAGCGGTTGCCAAAGTTGGAGCAAAGAGCGAAATAGGCGCTGTTTTGCTGAAAACAAGCCTTCTTCCATGCTCCAAAGCCTCCACGTAGTTTCTTTTTCGAACCCGCACTTATCAAAGCAAGTTCTGTCCGTCGAGTAGGAACATGTTCCATTCCATGCCGAATATTGGATTGCAAAAAAAAGTAGCAATACCTGTTTCCAAACGCAGAGCGCAATCTTGGTGGAATAAATCTTCTCGCGGTGCAGCTGCACGGTTTTGTGCTTTCTCGCGGCTTCTTGCACATTGGTTGCCGTGGAGCCCAAATAGAACATGTGATTTTTTAACTGGATTGGTGGCAAAACCGTGGTGATGTAGACAATGATTTGAAACTGTTTGATTGGCTGCATGGAGAATTGCACGCATCTGCAGTTGATTCTTTGCAGAATTCTGTTTGTGACGTTCAACGGCCTGCATCCATGCAGCTCTGTGGCGACACATTGAGTGTCAAATGAAGGCAAAAGAACGGCAGGACCGGAAGGTTCTCTCCATGCGCAAGACCCAGTTCTTAATGCACTTGAGCAACTGTAAGAACTTTACTTGCATGCACTGTCAAGTTCCCACTGGCTGACCACCATGGGGCGCGCGCTGGCCTTTCTTTTGCTGCAGGCTTGAGTGAGGGTTTGACTGCTGTCTGGTAGTCTTTCCCCTTGGAATCGGTAGCTGCTGCTACTCGCAGGCTTCCTCCCTGAGAAGCTTGGGCGCACTTGGGAATGTGGTCAGACTGGTAATAAAGCCGCAAGTTGTGTTGGCTGTTGCTTGGGACTGCTCCACTGGCTGACCACCGTGGGGCGCGTGCTGGCTTGCCTCTCCTCTGGGAAAGTTGGCCAATTTGTACCTTCCCTTTTTGCTCTTGTGTGCCTGGTACCTGACCGTGTTGGCCGGTAACTTCGCTGTCCTTCTTCGATTTCCGTGCTAACCTTCTTTGGTTTTGATGATCTGGCAAACCCTCGCGTTTTGCGACCCCCCCGCATGCTCTGCGCTGCTCGATTTTACCTGGATTTCTGCGACGACCTCGAGTACTGAGCGCGGGGGACACATAGACGTTTGGTGCTTTGGTCTTGCGGGTTGCTGCGGGTTGGTGGTTGCGTTTTGTGGTGGTTTTGGTGTGTGTTTGCTTTGGTTTTCGCACCTGCTCTGTTTCACCCCTAGTGTTGAGACCCACAAGAACGGCCTACTGCGCTGCTAATGTAGTAAAGAGGCGTCGGTCCAAAAAAAAGAAGCCATAAAAGAAAAGACATTGATATCCAACCTTTCGCAAGACAGCACGCAGTGCGCAGTTCTACGCATGCAGCACACATAGACAGCGCAGGATGCCTTCTCGTGTTTCTTGATGTCGCAACACTCACTACCTACACGCAGCAACAGTGCAAAACAACAGACATGCAGCGCACGAACACGAGCACATACACACAGTGCGGGATGTCTTCAACCCTTCATTGACGTCTTCGCGCCCCATGACGTCCAGATCGGACATCGCCCAAACATGTTACATTTGACAGCAGCTGATCACTTCCCACAGAGAGACGAGTCTGAGCGCAGGACTGGTCACCTTCCCTCCCAAACGACATCTCTTTTTTTCCCGGTCCACTGCATGGCTGGTATTTGCCATGGTTTGGAACCAGCGAATTCGGGGACCATGGTATTTGCGATGGTTTTGGAAGCAGCGAATTCGGGGACCATTGTTTTTGCGATGCTTTTGGAAACAGCGAATTCGGGGACCATAGTATTTGCGACGCTTTTGGAACCAGCGAATTCGGGGACCATGGTATTTGCGATGGTTTTGGAACCAGCCACGGAAGCTTCTTGCGATGGTTTTGGAAACAGCGAATTCGGGGACCATGGTGGTATTTGCGATGCTTTTGGAACCAGCGAATTCGGGGACCATGGTGTTTGCGATGCTTTTGGAAGCAGCGAATTCGGGGACTATGTTATTTGCGATGCGTTTGGAACCAGCGAACTCGGGGACCATGGTATTTGCGATGGTTTTGGAAACAGTGAATTCGGGGACCATGGTATTTGCGATGGTTTGGAAACAGCGAATTGGGGACCATGGTATTTGCGATGCTTTTGGAAGCAGCGAATTCGGGGACCATGGTATTTGCCATGTGTTTGGAACCAGCGAATTCGGGGAGCATGGCGTGGTATTTGCGATGGTTTTATGGAAACAGCGAATTCGGGGACCATGGTATTTGCGATGCGGTGTTTTCAGACGCCCAGGGCGTCCGCGGCGTACCACGTCTGTACTACAAAAAGTCGACTTTCCAGCCACGGAAGCTCCGCGTGTCCGCGGCGTATTACGTTTTGTACTACAAAAGTCGACTGTCCAGCCACGGAAGCTCCAGGTGTCCCCGGCGTATTTTTCGTCTGTACCACGGAAGCTCCGTGTGTCCGCGGCGTACTACATTTTGCTACAATAAGTCGACTTTTCAGCCACGGAAGCTCCGGGTGTCCCCGGCGTACTGTACGTCTGTACTACAAAAGCCGACTTTCCAGCCACGGAAGCTCCGCGTGTCCGCGGCGTACTACGTTTGTACTACAAAAGTCGACTTTCCAGCCACGGCAGCTCCGGGTGTCCCCGGCGTACTACATTTGTACTACAAAAGTCGACTTTCCAGCCGCGGAAGCTCCGCGTGTCCGCGCCGTACTACGTTTGTGCTACAAGAGTCGACTTTCCCGCCACGGACGCTCCGGATGTCCGCGGCGTACTACTTTTGTACTACCCTATGTCGACTTTCCTGCCACGGAAGCACCGGGCGTCCCGGTGTACTACATTTGTACTAGAAAAGTCGACTTTCTAGCCACAGAAGTCCCCGGCGTACTACGTCTGTGCTACAAACGTCGACAAAAACGCAAAAACACAACGGTTTTGGCACCGCGACGTTACGTTTGTGTGTAAAAAAACGCAAAAACACGACGGTTTTGGCACCGCGCCAACGCCGAAACCCGCAGAGGGTTGACGCGGAAATCAAGAAACGTAAAAAAAACGACGGTTTTAGCGCCGCGACCACGCAGAAACCCGCAGAGGGCCACGCCGAAACACTTCGATGCAAAAATGGCAGTTTTGAGTTGCTTGCTTGGCACATCTCGTGTCGATTGTTTTCTTTGTTTTGTGTATTTTCTCACTAAAAGCTCGTGTCAATTTTTTCCCCAAAAGCATCGCGAAGGGTTCTTCCGTGCGGAGCTCTGACCCAACAACGTAGAGTGAAGTGCACAGAGTGAAGCGCATAGAGAAGTGCATGGAGTCAAGTGCATGGAGTGAAGTGCATAGAGTCAAGCATGGAGTGACGTGCATAGAGTGAAGTGCATAGAGTCAAGTGCATAGAGTGAAGTGCATAGAGGGCATAGAGTGAATTGCATAGAGTGAAGTGCATAGAGTCAAGTGCATAGAGTGAAGTGCATAGAGGGCATAGAGTGAATTGCATAGAGTGAAGTGCATAGAGTGAAGTGTAGAGTGAATTGCATAGAGTGAAGTGCATAGAGTGAAGTGCATAGAGTGAAGTGCAGAGTGAAGTGCATAGAGTGAATTGCATAGAGTGAAGTGGAAGTTTCAAGAAATTAGTAGACCTTCGTACCTTGTCCAAGATTTCTAAATTGAAATTACTCTTTCTAAGGTGGCGGGCTGGGTTGACATCGCGTGGTCGCGGCGCAAAACCGTCGTTTTTTTTACGTTTCTTGATTTGCGCGGACAACCCTCTGCGGACTGCCAAAAATGAGCTCAAAATAATTAGGCGTCAAGGGATTTTCACACTTCGACACAAAAGCAAGCCCACAGGCCTCTTGATCGTCAATGTAATCGCAGTCTCGCTTTCAGCTTCCGCGAGAACTCGCGAGGGTATCCGGTCGACAAGAACCCACGTGTCAGCGCCTTGCAAAAGGGCAAAGTGAACACTGCAGATCTAAGTGGGTGCGTTTTCGGTGCAGAGACCCATTATCATTATGCCTCTTCCATCAAAGGGAGGCGGCAATGATGACATATCAGCGCCTTCTCTGCATTACTGCTTGGCACATCTCGTGTCGATTTCTTTTTCTTGTTTTGTGCATTTTCTCACTGAAAGCTCGTGTCGATTTTTTTCTCATTTTTGCCTACAGAGCCTGTGGTGTCGTCGTGGTGGTGTCGTCGTGGTGGTGTCGTCGTGGTGCTGTCGTCGTGGTGTCGTCGTGGTGGTGTCGTCGTGGCGCTGTCGTCGTGGTGTCGTCGTGGTGGTGTCGTCGTGGTGGTGTCGTCGTGGTGGTGTCGTCGTGGAGGTGTGGTGTCGTCGTGGTGGTGTCGGTCTGGAGGTGTCGGTCTGGAGTTGTCGTAGTGGTGTCGTCGTGGTGGTGTCGTCGTGGTTGTGTCGTCGTTGTGGTGTCCTCGTCGTGGTGTCGTCATCGTGTCGTGGTGTCGTCATCGTGTCGTGGTGTCGTCGTTGGGTGTCGTCGTCGTGGTGTCGTCGTCGTCGTGGCGTGGTCGTCGTGGTGTCGTCGTCGTGGTGTCGTCGTCGTCGTGGCGTGGTCGTGGTGTCGTCGTCGTCGTCGTCGTCGTCGTCGTCGTCGTCGTCGTCGTCGTCGTCGTCGTCGTCGTCGTCGTCGTCGTCGTCGTCGTCGTCGTCGTCGTCGTCGTGGCATCGTCGTCGTGGTGTCGTCGTCGTCGTCGTCGTCGTCGTCGTCGTCGTCGTGGCATCGTCGTCGTGGTCGTCGTCGTCGTCGTCGTCGTCGTCGTCGTCGTCGTCGTCGTCGTCGTCGTCGTCGTCGTCGTCGTCGTCGCAACGCGACAGCTACAGACTACAGACAAGGAGAACGTGTTTCGCACCCCCGCGCCCCGTTTTCAACAATTTGCATTTGGCGCGAACCGACGTGCGTTGTAGTGTGTTAGCACCACTTGCGGCACCTACAGTTCCCCGAGCCAAAGCAGTCGTCAATGCCAGAGCAATGAGGCAAGCATGTCGTGTGTTTTTGGTGCGTTTCGCTGCGGGTGTAGCTGTCGTGGCAAAGCCAGCCAACTTGAACATTTCTCAGATGTGCGACGCTGGGTCTTGGGAAGCTTTGGGAGGCATGAACAGTTTGAAACATGAAGTTGCTGCAAGTTATTGCTCCCTTTGGGTTTACGATCCAGCTTGCCATTGTTCGAGCATGGCTGAGCGATTTTCCAAACATGGACGGGCCATCAATTGTAAGCTTTGAGGTGTTAATTGTTTCATTGCATTTTTGAAATGCACGGGTGGGTAGATTTTCAGCGCTGAGATGCGGCATCTTTCCCGATGGCCGTTGGCTTCTTGGCAAGCACTTGGAGTTTGCTCCTGCAGTTTCATCGACCGTGCAAAAAGGTGCTTTCAGGTGTTTTCACATTCAAAGGCCCAGGATTTTGCCCAGACTGTTTTGTTTGTCCCACATGTCTGCAAACCTTCTGGTGTTGAAGCTGTTGCCTTGAAAAGACCCAAACATGAAGGCGATTGTATTTATTGTGCCCTGCCAAGGTTGCCGGGCCGACCCTTAGGCATCGGGACCCCCAAACCCAGATTGTTCGGTCTGGTCCCAGCGGGGGGGGGTGGGGGGGAAGGGTGGGCCACTGGCTGTGGGTTGGGGGCAAGGGTTGAGAAGGGGAGACCAGATCTTGGTCTGCTTATGTCTGCTTTTTCCACACGGCTTTCGGTTGAGCCGAGGCGAGTTTTGTATTTTGTGTTGCGCGGAAGGTGCTCGTCTTGTTGTTTAAGAACGTGTCGGTTCCGAGACTTCCGCAAGCCTGTCCTCTGGTTAGGTCTTGTTTTGGATCGGCGGCGTTCTGGCATCGTGTCCTTCTGGAAAATGCCCAGCTGCACCAGACTCCAAGGACACAGTACGGATAGGGTTGGCATGGAAAGTAGCTTGGGTGACGCAACCCTTGGGGCCAATGTTTGTGCAGTCCTGTGGTCCTGTGCTGTTCCTGTTGTTGGGGCCGCGAATTTTGTCCCTCTTTTTGGGAAGGGTCTCTGCCAGGATGCCGAGCCCAGCTTGCTCCAGGTCCACCATGAAGAGAAGCAGCTCGGAGCTCGGCAAGTTCGGCACAGGGCTTCGATCTCCAAATTCCCCAGAGCACCACAAGGTCCCGTATTGGAAGTAGGATCTTTGCTTGGCACCTTCGAGATTTTCACCTTGGATCCACTTCCTTCAATGATGCAAGGAGCCGGCAACTCAACCCTGTCAGTTGTGTCAAATTGCTTTTGCCACACACCCTACAATTATCTCCAGAAACAAGCCCGCCCGAAAAGCCTCAAAATGTCGAAAGTTGCCGTTGTTGGTAGCATCCTTACGCTTCCTTACTCTCTTCGCGAGCATGAAACAGACCCGAGGTGCACCTCAGAGGGGCAGGATCCATGGGCCAGTGGCTCGCGCGTGGCTCTTCGAAGGAAAAGACATCAAAAAGAAGAAGGAAAGAGACCATATTTGCTCAGGGCATTGTTTCTAAGGATGTGGTATGACAATCTTGTTGCAAGTTCTGAAGGAAACGCGTATCGAAAAATAGCCTTCTTGGCTTTCACGCCGACCGAACATGAACCGTAAGGTGGACTGCTGCGCTGGCCTGGACATATGTTTCGGGGAGCATGACAAAGGATGGAGCTACCGCTGCTCGAAAACGTGCTGCTTGGTGCGAGCACAAGGTAAAGGTTCCAGTCTATTTAGAAGGCCTTAGAGGGTGCATGCAGTTTGTTTATTTACAAGCACAAGAAAGGGCAGATGAGGGCAGCATGATGAGGGCAGCATGGGTAGGATCCGTGATTCAGTTGCCCGTAGAGGGGACAGAACCGCAAATCTAAGTGAGTACATGAAGCCCTTTGTGGTGAAGTGTAGCTTGTTTGCAAAGGTTTGAAAAGTGGTCATTGCAGGCTGCGTGCAAGACCCAGTTCGTTTTTGTGTGCGTGTTTCTTTTTAGCATCACTTAGAGGCCATCTTCATCTTTCCGCAAAGGAGGATAACCTCGGCTTGAGGCATCCAAGAACCACAGAACGTGGGAAGCAATAGCTCAGGGCAAAGCTCTGGGGTTGCGAGGCGCCGGCGGCAACACCCCTTGCACACCGGATGGACAGGATCCCTTTCAGACATCCAGCCTGGTGCTCCCCTGGCATTCATTTCCGGGTCTCACAGGGTGTCACTGATTTCCGCCTTTTAACAGGGCTCGCAAGGGGCACTCTGGGTTTTGGGGCTTGGGGCACCGCGGTGTGATGGTGTGTGAAGAGCAGGGAGCATCAGGGAGCCGTGCCGCAGTATGCTGCAGTGTTTTACCCAGGTCGAGTGCTGCTCTGGGTTGGAGATGTGCTTGGGTCAGTCGGACAGCAGTGAAGCAATGAGCTATCGCTGCCTGGACCACTGTTGCTGGTCAGCAGGAGCCCCGCAGTTCAACGCGAATTTAGCGCCAAAAGCTTAAGCCAACGCCACCTTAGCCACAAAGGTAGCATGCTGCCTATGAGTCTACTCTGCTCGGCGTAGCCCCTCGATTTTAGGAACGGGTCTTTGTGTCAGCTTTTGGATGCTTCCCGACCCTCAAATGCTTGAAAGGACATTCACAGAGCCAAATGTCTTGGCACCCCCATGAACCATTGGGATGTTGGCATGCATTATTGTCAATTGGAATTTTGGAGAACTTCGAACTCCTACGCGAGTCGCGCTCCAGCAACTGACCTTGCTCGGTTTCTTAGATGCTGTCGGGGACCCCCCAGAACCGCAGCATAGACCTCAACTTTCTGAATCTTTGTGGAAGAGCAGAGGTTTGTCTTGGGGCTCAGTTGTGATCAGGGTCGCTTAGGTCCATCAACCTGCACGATGAAGGGCGACAACGTTTATCAAAGTGGCTTGGGCGCAAGGACCCAACATTCCAAACCCGCAGCCATACTGCAAATCTTCAACGCTGAGCATTGTGTCTGCACACGGGTCACCCCTCCAATTCATCCCATTCTCATTTATTGTTAAGCTGTGCAAGCTTGAGAAAATCAAGGTTTTTCAGAGAAGCAAATAGGCGAGAATCGCGGTTTTTCATGGTCACATATGAAGCAGAGAGAGGTTTTCCTTATAAACACACACACACACACAGAAAACAGACCGTTTTTGAAGAGATGCTAACACATGTGCGCCCTGCAAGCTTCAACCCTTGCGTGCCTAGCTGGACAACATGTTCCTTGCTGCTCCGGCCTCCAAGAATGTTCTGGTGACACTTGGTATCAATATCCAAGTTGTCATGTTCCTTGCGCGGTTTTATTGAATGGCAGTCCTGTACACCGTAGAGCTTGCTGCTGGCTGCATGTCCAGTCCAATTACTAGGAAAGAGTGTCATGCTCAACAATGCGCAATTTGGAACGATAGTGAACTCTAAGGACTGGAACATGTGGCTTGGTTGGCAGGGGTTGGCAAGGGCTGGCAGATGCAGTGTGCAGGGCTGTTTTGCCTCCGCAGGAACGTGCACCCTGTTCGGGAGATTCAAGCAGTTAGTGGAAGTTGTACGATATCTTTGCATTGGGATGACGGTGGCCCCCATGAAGCCCCACATCAAGCTTACTTGCCTGCGTTAAATTTGGCATTTTAGGGCCACTGAAGCCTGAGCAAAATCTTTCCACTAAGGGATGGCCAGTGGTCGCACAGGCCTCATTGTAGGGACAGTCGGAGTTCACGGTTGACACACAACCACATTTTCCATGTTCAGAAACTGGTGCCTCAGAGCCCTGTTCTAGCTTGCTTTCAAGGCTTCTACCATTGCATGCTCCACAAATCTCCACAATGCTGCACGTGTTACAGGGTTTCGTGTGGTTCCTGTGAATAGTGGGGTGATTTCGATGTGGGAAGGAATGTTCATAGAAGTCACGACTCCGCCATTCTGTTCTCTCCTTGCGAGTCGCGATTGTGCGTTCGATGGTGTGGGTCTTGTTTTCAACAGTTTTGGGATAATCCCTCCCCGAATGCTTCTTGACGTTGCCCGGATCACGTCCTGTTGTAGTCAAATCCTTCTAGGGCCATGTTAAGGGTGTCGGTGTCGCGAGGGTGGACGAGAACATCCTGGCATGCAGAGTATGAGCAGCCACTAGGCCTTCCAATCTGTCGCCTTCAAGCCCGAGACTCAAGCGCGACGCCCTCGACAGTCAAACCCCCAATGAAGGAGGGGTTAAGGAGGGGTTCTGGTGGTTGCGGTTTTGGTTTTTCATCTTGAAAATGCATCTTTTTGAGGTTTGTTTGATGTTTTTCCTTGTTTTCCAGCTCAGGTTCGTTTGTTAGGTCTTTGCACGATCTCAGGTACAACTGCAGTGGTCTGCAGTGGTCTAAGAAAAACAGTTGAAGCGGCCTGGGTACATCCAGCATACATTTGGGTGGGTATTGTGCATGTGCGATATATTGCGATATCATGTGCATGCATTGCAATGCACGGCTGGGGATGTGGGGAAGATCCCTGCGTGCCAAACCATCCAAGACCACTAAGTCGACCCCATCTTACACTGATCCCTGCGAGGTGCTTTGCCAAATGTTGGATGGGTGAATACCACCCACATTTTGACACCACACCCGACTATCTTGACATTGCAGCCAGCGCACGAGGGGTGCGGGGTGGCGCAGCTGCTTCAGTGCTTTTTTTGAGGGCACCATTTTCAGGAACGTAGGCGAGGTCATCAAACTTTTCCCGTCATCTTCATCTTTGTTTCAGTTTTTCTTGGTTTGTTGGTTTCATTGAAGAAAATTGTGGTGTTAAGACATGCTGCACGTCATCAACCACGTCATAAACCATGCAGGGAGCTTGGCAAGTATGGCGCTGCCATATGAAGCTTTTCACTGATGCCGGCCCGTCCGTTTTTCTTCTTGTGTGTTGTGGTAATGGTACAGAAGCTGCTGCTACCAAGAAACAGCCCAGCTGGTGCCTAAATGACTTTGCTCCTCATTTTTCGGTGGTAGATGCCTCGCCTTGATCACCGTCAGCATCGCGACATGAGGCAATGATGGTGAGTTGTCCGACAATTACTACTTAGTCATTGGTGACAATGGTGGCTGCGCTGGCGGCTGTGATGGTTGCTGTGGCTGGCAGCTCCTCGTCTGAATCTCCGCCTCTGATGCACTGCCCTCGCTAAGATATCCGACCTTGAACCAGGCACGCTCGAGACATGTTACCTAAAATTATGTATAGTACCTGGGAGTGCTGAGTCTGCCTTGTTGACAAACTGCACGGCGAGGTGGCAGGTCGCCGACCAGATGAAGAAGTATGTGCAAGACCGGAAGGCTGCGAACCCCAAGCCGCTGGGGTGCCTTAGGTGAGGTTTGACGGTGTGTCTTGGCTTTCTTTGTTTTGTTGGGGTTCGGGGTTGGGAGATGGTCTTTAAGGTCGGGCTGGTGGCGTTTCGGAACTGTGCACCGGAACGGCAAGTGAGCTCGAGGTCCACACTGCTCTTCATCTTGCTCGTGGGCGACAACTTCTACTGGAACCGGGTTGGCACATCATGGCACATCGTCCAGGGCCGCAGCTTAGGTTCTCGCAAAAGGGCTTGAAAACAGGTCCGTTGCGAGCTCTCGTGCTTCAGTGCCACAGGGCCCCCAACAAAAAGTCTTGGAGGCGCTAAATTGTTGACTCCCAGGCTTAAAGAAGGCTTCGAAGCCCCAGTAGTCGCAACAAAACATAACAAAACCTCAGTTTTGGCAAGCTCAGGGCAGCAACTTAGAGCCGTCGGCGCGCCAAGGACCGGAGCCAGTCCGGGGCGATTCGAGGACACGCGCCCAGGCGGCAGCAACGGGGACACGGGGCCACGAGACCACGAGGGCGGTCGTGAGTTTTGGGCGGGTAACGAGTTTGTCTGGCCAGTTCCTCAGAACATCAGGACATTGGAACGAACTTGGTCTCGGGCCTTAGGCGAGGATTCGGTGATATTTAGAGTACAGGAATTGGCTCTTTGGGGCTTCAGGCAAAGTTTGGGGATCGAGCATGCCTTTCGTCGTCCGTGAAAGACTCTGAATCGTGAGTTCCTTGCTACAGCCAAATCGTGCACCGTGCTTTGCGAAAGAAAAGGTTGAACCCAAGGCCTGCCCAGAGTGTGGGCCATGATTCAAGATGCTCAAGCCAAGGTGGAAGTCGGTGTACGGGGAGCTGGCGGACTACCCATGGTTCGCGATCCTCGGCAACCACGACTTCGGCAACGACGATCCCGACTGCCTGTGCCCCTTCTTCCATGAGAGGCACCACACAACGGCCCCGAATCCCTGAGAACCTCAAGTGTATGCAGCACCTTGATGTTTCTGCTGGAGCTTTCCGAGGTTTTGTTGCTTTTTGAGGGGACGAGACACAGCAAGTGCGTGTGTTGAAAGCACCTTTGTGGTTCCTCAAGAGGGCCAACTGTCAAGGGACCGGGAAGGGGGAAGTTTTGAGGCTAGTGTTTTAGTTCAGGCTACAGCGGGGCTATAGGGCTTGAGCTTCTGCCTCAGGGAGCGGTGTACAGCCGCCCACAACACTGCTGCTGGCTGTGGCGGCGCGAAACCGTACTCCACAGCAAACCAGTCGCGCCTTGGAGAATTTCGCTCGGAGCGAAATCCCAGGAAGCCTCAAGAAGTTTACCAAACCGTAAGACCCGACGCCTTGGTGGCACTTGTGAGCGCTTGTCAACACACTGTGAGGCCGTGAGGCCTCAAGAATTGGGGGTACAGAGGTGAATCGAGGTGACATAGCTTGACATAGAAGGGCTTGGTGGGTCTTTAAAGATGGAGTTGAAGTGTGCTGCTGGCAATATTTTTTGGGTCGAAGCTTGGGGCCTAGGGGGGCCCATCTTCTCTCCAGAGACCCCTTACGGAGGTATGCTTGCAACCAGCTCAATGCCGACAAGGGCGGCGTTGATGGAGACCTGCGCAGGAACGGGTTGAGGGGTATGGTTTGGGGCGTCAGAAACTTCAGGGGTCTCCGGTCCGCGGCAAGCTACGAGTAATTCGCAGCTGCCTGAGCTTCGGTGTTCCTTCCGTGTTACTCAGGGCCTTGGTGTTCGGGGTCACCGATGCGTGCCGGAATTGCAGCGCGCTCGAGTGTCGCCAGGAACTTCCACTTGCCCGACTTCACTTACTTCTACACCATCCCGGAGCTGGACTTCGAGTTGATCAGTCGGCAGACTTGCGTTTGTCGTGGCAGGATGCTATAGGGCATGATGCTATAGGGCATGATGCTATGGCATGATGTTATGGCATGAGTCGGCTTCTTCGGGCCTGGGGCGGCCTTGCAGTTTGGAGATTCAGAGGTTTTGCTTTCAGACGGGCATGCCTCCTTCCGGGGAAAATCACCTGAACACCTCAAACTCTCGGTGGAGAGTCCTGCCTTCAACCCCTGCCTATGCAGTGCTAGGCACTACGCAGATTTTTAGGGCTCGCCCTAAACCTAATCCCAAGACTCCAAAGGTATGGATTACAACTGGTACGATCGCCACGGGATCGGTGGCAACGGCTATGGCACCTTGATAGCATGGCGTGCATCCCAAGAGATGCTGACATTGCCTACATTTGGATTCCCAGGGTCTTGGGGACTATTTTGGGTATTCAGGGGTGAAGCCATTTTAGCTCTCTCCTTAAAAGGAGGCAGAGAGAGGTGCGGCTGCGCGGTTTTTGTGGAATCGGCGGAAACGCGCGTGCGTACGTATGTGCAGCTGCCGCCAGGCATGCACTTCAAGTGCATTAGAGAAGGTGTCGCTTGGAGCCAGAATCCGAGAACTGTATCCCTGTTCTCCCTGGGCAGCGTGGCGTGTCAGCTGCAGGTCGACGAAAATGCCCTTGGGGCCAAACCGGATACGGTAAGTCCAGCATTGCCGTCGCATCAAAGGAATCAAATGCCTCAAGGGCTAGCTTCGACACATTTCGACACAGTGCAAGGATGCGCGGAGGAACCTTCAAAGCGGTTTGCAAGCCCCGATCAGCAGAGCTGCGTTCCAGGGATGGACATGTTTACAGATCAACAGGCCCACACGTGCCCGAAAAGCCTCGAAGCCCGGGAAGTTGTCCTACCCCGGTCTACAACATGTACGAACCCTGGAAGCTGAAGGACCGTCTGGCGGCGGCCGTGGCGTGGCCAAGTCCTGTGGTGGGGTGGAGCGTGTGGAGGCACCACAATGGGTCGTGGACGTGTGTGAGCAGCATGATGCAGCCTGTGAATAGCATGTGAGGATCTGGGGCAGAAGGGTTTCATGGGAGGTGAGGGGGATGCATTGGCCACACATCCCGTGGAAGTTTCTGAACCCAGGGCCCAAACGCTTGGATTTCGGAGAGATCATTTTGTGGGTTCTGCGGGTGAAGATCCGGGGTTTGGGCTTTGGCACTGGACGCACTGGGCATGGCCCACATGGCCCTCATGGCCCTGTCCCCATGAGAAGTTGTCTGTGGCGTGAATCTGTGTATGGAACCCCAGACGCTGTTCAGGGTTGCGGGGGATTGTCGGCTTGAGTGAGGACGTTCGGAGACATCCGTTTTTGATGTTGTGTAGCTGCCCGAGCTGTTTGGGGGAGGACAGCCTGGCACGAATCCGCGACGCCTCGAACAAGGCCAGCTTCGAGTTGCAGACTGTGGTGGGCCCCCAGACTCCCACAGGCATGCCGATCAAAGCATGTTTTGCGGCAAGTTGTGTTGAGTAAATGACTCCAACATTGGGGAGACCTCGGGATGGAGGAGCGTAAAGGACGGTGTTAACTCGCAGGCATTCAATACCACAACGGTCCTTTTTGATCCTTGTTGAAGAAGTGAGATTTTCACGCACAACCGGAGGCCTCAAGAATCGCATTAATTGGAAAAAGACCCAGACTCAACTCCCTGAACTCCCTGAACCAATGGACCCGGAAACCTGGATCCTGAAATCCTTACCGTTCCCGACCCTCCAGCGCCTGTGCGCAGCTCTTCAACGAGAGGGCCAAGGCCTAGCTTGCGCTCTCTCGGCGTGGGGTTGGGGCAGATTCGGGGGAGCGGATTCGGGAGCGGATTCGGGAGCGGATTCAAGAGCGGATTCAAGAGCGGATTTGGCTCTCTCTGCATGTTTTCTCAAACCTTGGGTTTGTTTTTGTGGCTTTCTGTGTGGTTTCGGGCATTCCGTGTCCAGCCTGGAGTCTTGGCATGTCTTGGCACGTCTTGGCATGTCTTGGCTCTTCCCTCAGTGTTTCTTTGATTTTCTTTGTCATTAGTTTGGAGGCCCACTCCATTACAAGTCTCAGGCACTTCTGGGCCCCCCAAACCTCCCTAAAGGCCGCGAGCGCAACAAACTACGCCATCATTAACCACTACCCGGACTGGGCGCAGGAAGGCGCTGCGTGGTGGCTTGGGGTCTTCTCGCCTCGGAGCTCCCCCCCCAAGAATTTCCCCCCATATGGGTGGTACCACCGAGGGTCTTGGCGGGTTTATTTGGTCAGGTTGACGAAGGGTGCTGAACCCTCATTCTTCCCGAGCGGTTTTGCCCCGCAGGTATCAACCTGCGACACAACTTCTTGCAAGGGATGCATCAAGAACAGGATGCCTGGCTGCACCTGTCCGCCTTTGTCCGCCCAACCCAGCAAGCTTAACAAGCTTGATGCGTCTCAAAATGTCTCAAAGGATTGTGCTGGAGAAAACAATAGAGTCGGTTGCATCAATGACATAAGCGCCAAAGCTCTAAAGGCGCCGCTTGCGAAGCTAAAGTACTTGGGCATGTCTTGGCATACCAGACATGCATAGGCATACCGTATCCCAGCAAACGCTTAACAAGCGCTTGACACACATTGGGGTGAAGGCGGCGAAGAAGCGCGTGCTGAATTTTTACGGCCACACGCACATCCAGCAGTGCGCGGCTTGGCTTGCCGCCCAATGGTATGGCTCCACGCGTCGCAAGTTGTTACCAGGCTGTCAGGCTATCAGCTCTTGCTTTCTCTTCCGTTTCTTCGTGTGCCATCTCTTGCTTTTTCTTGCTGTTGTGAGCTAGAGTTCAAGAACTTCAGGGAGAGGTCCCACAGATGTGTACGGGATCTTAAGTCAGGTCCCAAGTTCCCGCAAGGCTAGTTGGGCGCCGGGGCTTCCGGGTCTACACAAGCCATTGCAAGCCATGACAGCCCTGACAAGCCCTGAAAGCCGAAGAACTGTCGAGGCTCCGAGAGGGTTCAACATGATTCAACTCAAACACCCCCTGCAAATGCGAGAAGCCTTGAAGTCCACAACTTGCCTTGGAGCTTCTGGTCCTAATCCAGCCCCAAAACCCTGTAACTTATCAGCCACACTTACCAAGGACAACAGTGGTGATAAGGAGGACCCCAGCCTCTGCACCGACATCCTCACGGGGGGTGCGGGGGGACGCCCGGCTCTTCGTGGCATAGGGTTGGGATTTCTGAGTTTTGGGGTTTCTGAGAACCCGAGGCCTTAAAGCGTGAGCTCCCAAGCGCCGTGCCGGGTCTTGCAACGTTTCGCACATTGTCGCACATTGTCGCACACTGTCGCAGATATCTGGACCTTTGGAGCCAAAGATGCAAGGCTGCTGTGGGGATTTGCCTGCCGGCTTTGTTGCCGTGACCTGGGGCAGCGACGGCAAAATGACCAATGAGTGCTACACGGACGCACAGCAGCAGGCCCCTTTTGAGAGGAGTTGTTTATAGTTGTTTGAGGAGGCTTCATAGGATTTGGGGGCAGGGGGGGAGAGGGGCATCGAAGGCCTGGAAACCGAAAAGCCCTAAAATCCCTCCCTTAATCCCTAGCTTCATACCGCGGACCTGTCGGCTCAAGCGCCGCCGACGCAGTGTTCTTTTCGACTCCCCGCCGAACTACAGGACCCACAGAGGGCGATGCCGTCGCAGACCATGGAGCTGGACAGGATGCGACGCGATTTAGATTTGCAAAAACCAACCCTTGCGAGTGGTTCTTGTGGGTTTCGAGTGCTTTGACGTGTTACCAGGAGCTGGAAGGTAAAACGGAACTGCCTGAGATTAAGACCCAAGCGCCGCCCATCATCCAAGAGTTTCTGAGAAAGACCCTCGAGCCACGGCTAACTCTCCTCCTAACACGAGGTCAGGGACGCGCTAGCTCGCGGTCTGGCAGAGCGGGCGCACCACCTGGCTACAATCACGGTTGGTCGCCTGAAGCAGGACTTGGCGAGGGGAAGGGTAGGGCAAGGGCAAGACAGGACAAGGCAAAGAGCGGTCGGGTCGCGGAGGGGCTCGGGAAGGGCTGCCCGGAGCCGTACACCGGCGCTGCGCGAACCAGCCAACGAAGCTGCCGCCGCTGACGCCAAATTTAAGGCCTTCCAGAACGACCTATATGGGCAGTGGCGTGAGTTCACCGCGGCCGCTATCCCCATAATCCAAGCCACTGCGTGACTCCCTTGGAGACGCGCTTTGCCAGCCGTGCCTGGGCCCGGCCGCAGCCCAGGTGGTCGCCAGGATGACGGAGGCGCTAGTGGCGAGCTTTGGGGGGCCAAGTGGAGGGGGTTCTACACTACAGGAGGTGAGTCCCTGCAGTTCAATATCGTCGTGGGAGAATTGTGGCAGAGGAGGTCGGACTTCCTCGTTCGACTTGCAGCAGTCACGCGGGTAGTCTCGTTTCGCACCTCTTGCTACGATCGCAGGCCCAATGCTGCAGGTGACTTCTGCTTTGTTTTTCTACGTGCTTCGTCATCTTGCTTGGAATTTATGCATAGAACCTACGGACCAACGTAGTTGTCCCACATGGTGCGCTTGACCGAAGAAAAAACTCCCCAGAAGAGTCAAAATCACCATAGCGTATCGTCCCAGAGCGTTCCTCAAACGAACAAGAAGTACAATAAGAACGAAAAGGGCGTAACTCCTGGAGAACCTGTGAAGAAAAGCGACTAAGCTATCAACCCAGAAACTTCTATGCAAAGCTTCGACCGCCTTGCCGGTGGCAATAACTTCACTCTGAATCCCTTATCCCCTGACAGGGAGGTGCAGCTGGCTCTTTTGCTCATGGTGACGCCCTGGATGAGGACACTGACAAGTCTGCGTGTGTGTACAAGGAGGTTGTCTTAAAGTGCAGCACACAACTACAGCCACAGTCATGTTGTTCAGTGTGCTGTTGGTTTGGCGTACTTACGAGACAGTGATGATGTAGTTCCTTTTTAGTCCACGTCGCTTCACTTCGCGTTCGCCATGTCGGACGCCCTCACCGATCGCGTCGCCAAGCTCGAAGACATCGTCGGACTGGTCGGGAGTCACCCGCGCACGATGGACTGGTATGGCCTCATGGGAGTCTCGCGTCCAAGACCTGCTCGCGAAGAAAGAGCCTCTCTGGAAATTGAAGGCCGAACTGTACGATCTCGCTATTACAGACCTGGACCCTGTTCTTGCAACGATGCAAGACATGGGTAACAGAGCTTCGGGAGTGCCTGTCTGCGGTGGAAGACATCGTGGGGATATTCAATGTGGGGGCCTGGGGACACCATACAGCGGTGGACCTGCGTTTTCGGCCGTCTATGACGGCCCTCCGCGTGTCGCAACTCGTGCGCCGCCATTTGAGGGCTTTGACTCACTTTGACGGCAGCCCGGTGAAGGTTTGGGTCCCGCTGTCCCAGGGGGAGATGTCGCGCAAGGGGAGGCCAAGGGCAAGGGCCGCGGTGGGCGGAAGGAACCTGGGCGGGCTCCGCGCCCTGCCTGAATGCCCAAGCCATATTTTCCTCGACAGAAACATTCGCGGCACGGCAAAAGGCAAGGGCAAGGGTAAAGGTAAGGCAAGGGCAAGGACAAGGGAAGGGGGAAGGGAAGGCCCCGGGCAGGGGATGCAGAGGTGAAGGAAGAGGACGTGGTAGGGGCGAAGAGTGAGTGCCGGTGGATAGGGTCGCGCCCCGAGGGGGCGTTTTTAATTGACTCGCCGAATTAACTTTCGCTTGCTTCAGTTCACCCGTGTTTATCTTGTCGCACTTGTGAAATGTCCCGTTCGGCGAATCAAACAGTTTTCCAGACAGCCTCTCCCACTTTTTCCGACGCCGGGTTCCACGACCTACTCCCTTCACAGTGTCGACATGTTCATATCTAGGTACGCCCACACCTGCTGCAAGCGCAGCCGCATTCACGTATGCGTGTGTACATACTGTTAACTGCCTTTCACCATGCTTTTTTTGGAACTTACCACGCAAGTTGGCTTTGGTTGGCGTTAGTTTGTGTTTTTTGCTAGAAACTTTGCATTTTGTGGTTTCATGTTTTCGCTGTTCGATTGATGAAAAATACCAGAAACTCGTTTCCTGTACACTATGATTTCGTATGCAAGTAATAGTGGCATTGTTAGTCACAACAAACGACTGTTTGAAATTGTGATCATTGGTATGTTATTTTGCTTGTTTATTGAGTAAATCGTTTTCTTCTTTTTTCTTACGGTAGTGATCGTATGCTGTGTAAAAAACATTTCAACGATTAGATTTTTGCAAAACATCTTTGTTCCAGGAATGGAATTTGGCTTCGAGCGGCAGTCGATTCAATCGCAAGCCTTTCAACACCGTTGCAAAATCTGAAACGGCGGTGGTACGGTCCGAATTTCTTTTCCCACACTTTGATTTTTTTGAATTAGCATTAAAAAGTGCTCATAAAGTGGAGTTTGTGGAAGATATGTAATGGAAAACCGTTCCTTGAAAACCCAAAATGTGAGTTTTAGTTTTTGGTCCAAAACAAAAGGGTAGATGATGTCTACGAAGAAGTTTGGCTTCCTTACTACCGTCAATACTTTGTCGTATTCGCTTCTATTTAAGACAAAAAAGCTGCAGCTGCAAAAACAACTACCTTTTTTTTGATTTAAGGCAAAACAAGCACCCACCTAAACTTAAGTCCTTTAGGCATTTCTTTGGCCAGCTGTGAAACTTCACTTTTCGGTACAGCTGACAAGAAACCAGAAAAAGCGTATTCGGTGAACAAAAACCAAAACTTGAGCTCATAGAACAAGAGTTAAAAACAAATCGTGTGTTTTTTGATCGAAAATCAAAAGCACTAACACAGATTACGTAAACAGTCCCTTCAGAGCCCTATCCTTGCTAGTACGACGTGTGAGTTGGCCCGGTGCTTCCTCATGGCGGCGCTGCTATGGGCCTACTACAGCAGCAGCAGCAGCAGCAGCAGCAGCAGCAGCAGCAGCAGCAGCAGCAGCAGCAGCAGCAGCAGCAGCAGCAGCAGCAGCAGCAGCAGCAGCAGCAGCAGCAGCAGCAGCAGCAGCAGCAGCAGCAGCGGCCCTAAATTGACCTCGAAAACCCTCTGAGCCTTAAACCCTAAACCCTATAACGGAAGCCCTAATGGCTCAACTCAAGGGCGGGGGCCCTCAACCCCCCAACTCTCAAGACTAGGGTGGGGACTACTATTCGGGGCAAGGGGGTGTACAGACCCGAGAGGGTGCGTGCTCTCTTTTCCGAGTCTCAGCATGTCCTACCCCCCGCAACGTAGTACGTCAATAGGAGGAGTCGGCCCGATGCCTGACCCTCGGATGGCGTCCAAGGGTCAGCAGCTGCAGCAGCAGATTCTCGCGTAGGGACGTTTGGGCCGACGTAAGCGCTTGGTGCTGTTCCCCTCAAAGTCCTTTGAGAGGCGTTCTCATTCTGCTCAGGCTTCCTGGAGAGCCCTTGCACCATCCGCCAGTGGAGCCTCCTCCAGGACGGGAATTGGGAGGTGTAGGTGTTGTGTTGTAGTTGTAAACCGGCGAGGATTTGGGGATCGCTCGTGCCCTCTGAAAAATACAAAAGAACCCCGAGCGCCTTTTGGTTTTTGTCTCACGGACCTTGGCCATGCCTTCGGGGTCTCCAAGTTAAGTTCTAGAGGTTCTGTGGAGGTCCACGGAGTTTATGAGCACCCAGCATTGAAAGAAGACAGCCCCTCAGAGATGCTAGCCATCAAAAGACCGGATCCCTGGAGCTCAGGATCTAAGCGTTCTGAATATTTTTGAGTCTCCGCCCTAATTCAACCGTGTTGTCTGGTCTCTGAACCCCCTTGGCGCCCCTTTGGCCTCAAAGGAGAATGCGACACGATCTGCCAAGCCGGATGTCCGCGCCGAAAGCGCGCAGGAGGCGAGTCCGGCAATTGGTGTGCTTGGGGCCTTTCGACATTTAACGTTTTCCTCATGACAGAGAAGCTTCCAAGCCCGAATCCATGGCGATTTCGTGTTGTGTGCTAACAGCAATCGCAGCGGTTCAGCGCCAGTGGTCTTCTTGGCATGCTTGGGCCATTTCAGGACTTGGCCCCGCCTTTCCCCACCGGTGCATTGAATAGCCTGCGTTGCGCTACACCAAGCTGACAAACACTGCCGAGGTCTGCCACAACACCGTGGATGACCCAAGGTGTCCGGAATACGCCGGTCCCTTGAAGCTGTAGTGTTTAGGTCTGGGGTATGGGGTGAGCAACAAGTGAGTACTCATGTGACGTCCGGCTCAGCCAGAAGTGCCATTGCTGCAGGCGTCAAACTTGCAAACCGCAAAACCAAAGCTTTGATTCCATGTGACATGAATGTATATATACATAATATGTATATATATACATATAATGTATATATAATATGTCGATACATCAGTAAAGACGTAACCCGCGCCGACTGAGACACATGTACATGAATGTTACTTCGAGTGGCATCGTGGTGTCAGCAATCGCTCGAGTCTTCGACAACTACGGCTTATGCGTTCAAGCTCCCTGGCTGTTGTCGGCATCTGTATCTAATCATTCTCATCGCGTTTTGCTTCCCTGCAAGCCCGGACATCCCATCACATAAAGAAGAAAGACCCGAGCAGACCCGAGCAGACCCCGAACAGACCCCGAGAAGTCCCCAAAGAGCGACATTGGCCCCTCGAGCAGTGTGGGCATTTTCAACTTCGGACCCGGCGCTCTCGAAGAGTTCTCGCAGGGTTTCGGGTTAGCGCACAGTAGGGCGATCGCTCAGCTGGTGACTCGCAAAGGGGCGCTGGCGACCAAGCGGTTTCTCGTGTGCGCCGGGGTAAAAGTGGATCGATGGTTTGATGACCATGCTAATAAGTGTGAGTGGCTTCATGATATTTCATGATAGGTTTAGTTTGACTTAGTCTTCCCCAGTTGTTCCCAGGTCCAAGGGCTCCCATTCTGAAGGTATCCTCGCACTAATTTTTCACAGGGCTGCGCTGTTTAACGGTTGGGAATAGTTCTGTCATAAGCCTTAAGCCCTTTCCTAGACGAAGCGACGCAGGAATGTCTGTGAAATGGTGCGCCTTCTCATCTCGCTACAGGCGAATTGTACCTCTCATCCCCCTGCCTGCCCCTGAGCTCCGCATGCTGTTTTCCGAACTTTGGTACTGGGAGTTTGCCCAAGGATGTGCGGAGCGACCGCCCGCATCAGCAATCTGCTTCATGAGACCCTGAAGGGCACCTTAAAGCGTCCTGAAAACGACGTACCTTCAAACTTGACACTCTGACGCCAAAATTCAGAATGCAAAAAGCAAGACCCTCCAAGTGTAGTGCCAGCTTTCAGGGGTTTTTGTTTGATCGGTTTACTGGCAAGAAGCACGGTTGGAATCTCGGAAGACCTTAAAGCCCAGACCCCAGCATTCCACAGTCCACCTAGCACACGCTTTTCCCGCAAGCAATCTGAGATGTGCCTTGCGCCTAAGCCATGACAGAGCCTGGCCCCAAGCAGGGAGGAAGGGGGAATGGGGCGTGGGGGCTCGGTGGGGGTTATTTGTTCGACAAGCACGGATTCATGATGTGCGGATACCAAGTCCGTTCCAACCCTGACTTTTTGCCAAAGCGCCGCCTTGCGCAGCTTCTGCGTTATCAGCATGGGATCCGCACCACCCAAACTCCCTCACAGTTGAGCCAGCTGCAGATGCAACGACGTTGCAGGTACCAAAAATAATAGTTGAGAGAGCGGTACAGAGTGGAAAACTCCCTCAGAGCTCAGGAAGGAGCCGACGGAGCTGGTGAGCTGTGGCCGCTGCAACTCTGTGAACTCCGCGCCTCGGCTCAGAACACTGCCGGTCGTTGGGCAATGGGCGAGAGCCTTGTTCTTAAAGGAGAGCTGAGATGCACGGGGGGGAAGCGGTCTTGTGCTCCCCCACTCTCCCACTGCCAGTTAGGTGCCTTTCGGCTTGGACCGCTTCCAGTGCTACAGCTGCGGCGTCTCGGTGCCCTGGGGCTTCTTTCGCTTCAGAGCCCTCAACACACGGTCTCCACAACGTCAAGCATGTCTGAAGATCATCCGAAGTGGGCGTTTGCATGACAAGGTCACCCGGAAGCTTGTGGTGTAGTGTATGTGTTGGTAGGGTATTCCTACCGTTTACTGTTTTGAGAGGCATAGGGGCCGTGGAAGCTGCACGCGAAAACAGGTTCTCAACCCCACGACCCTTGATAAAGCTCAAAACTGCGAAGGGGTCTGCAGCCAGGTCCGAGCTGTGGTTTGTTCGCAGGGAAAGATCTTCAGAACCGAGCCCCAAGCGTAGTGAATCGAAGCTCCAGAAGCACCCGAAAGACGTGCCCTGTAGACCAAGACCCGCTGCCTCGACTCGACTCTGCGTGACGCGCTCCGAGCTGCAGCAGCGGAATGCCTCGCACGTGCAATCACGTGCAATCACGTGCAGGTCGTGATCTCCCGGGAGTCCTCGGCGGCATGCGCTGCCGCTTCGCCTACGGTCCGGGCCTCAGCTTCTTTGGAGGCTTTTTAGAGGTTTTTCTTGAAGGTTTGTGGCTTTGTGGATTCAGAGCAGGTTCGGAGCAGATTCGGAGCGGTTTTGCATAGCTTTTTGGCTGTTTTTGGGTCGGTCCTTTCCGTGTTGAGGTGGCATCTGAGGGGTTTCAGACTGCGAAGCCAATATGTGTGTCGATAGCTTTTTTCGGTCTGAGGCTCTCTACCTCGACAACTTGCAGGACACGGGCTCCGAAGGGTTCCCAATAAAAGGTTTGGAGTTCAGGTCATTGGCCTTCCTGGACCGGCGGCCTCGTGAAATTTGATTGTTGAGAGTTCCTGAACCGTAAAGTGAGTGCTTGGAGGGACGTAAAGATCCTGCAGTTAGGCTCGTGAGCTCGTAAATCGTAGGTTGAGGCTTTAGGGCTTTCGCCCCCGACTTGCCCTGGACACCTGGGCACTCGAGTCCATAGCGTCAAGACGAGCACCCAAACCGAACTCTTTGATCCCCAGGGCTCGGCCCCTGGCTCAAGAGTCCTCTTTTGAGAGCCTGAAAAAGAGGTGGAAGAATGCGGAAGGAGCGTACTCAGAGAAGTCAGAGCCGCCTTCCAGGCCCCGAAGGAGGCGAAGGAAGGCAAGAGCTCCCAGAGCGCCCCGTCGAAGAAGCAAGAGGCCGCTCGCTCTCTTCTATTTGCTTTTCCTTTCATCTTTTCGCACATTTTGCTCTGCGCTCTCTCTGTCTCTCTTTTTGAGCTGTGCTCTCAGTCTTTGGGATTTGCAGTGTTCTCTTGGCCCGCTCGTGCCGGACTGCCGCGGACAAGCTGAGGCTGAATTCCCGGCTGCTGGCATCTCGAACATCTTTTGCATCTAATCAATGGCATCTACTACCAGAATCTGCACTGAGCCATGTCACATCGGCAGGCCAGCTCACGAGGCTTCTTCGAGAAGCTGACCCGGCAGGTGGACAAGACCTTGCAGAAGGCTCCCCAAAGGGGGGGAAGAGGTCGAAGCCGCTGCCAAGCCCAGCAAGCAGAACCATGAGAACAAAAGTTTGAAGAGCCAGCGCACGGATGAGAGGTGGAGCAATCACTGTTCGCGGACCCGCCTGCTGGACAGGCTCCGATGCTTCTCGTTCGTTTTGATTTCGGGTCTTGGTTGCGGACTTTTGTGCGGACTATGCCCGATTTGGGTGTTTCAGGATTTCGGGTCTTCGGGGGTCGGTGATGGGAGGTCGCAAGGTTTCTCCGTGCGCAGGAAATGCTTGCTCAGCGGGTTCCCGACGGGCTCCCGACAGTCTCCCGACTCCCGACTCTAACTCCTAGATGCCCCACCCCCCCCAGAAGGGCCTCACCGAAGGCCCCGGCCAAGGCGTCGCCAGCACTGCGAGGGCCCTCGGAGGGCTGCGTTTACGAGGGTTGGTTTGTCTTTGTTTTTTGGGGGGGGGGCTTTCTAGAGGTTTGGGTTCAAGGGCTTCCGCCACAGAGCGTCAGCTGGCTCTTTTCTGCCCGTCGTCATGTCAGACAGTAAAGAGCCAGCTGGCGCTCTGAGACATAGAGCTGTAAGAGGTCAGTGCCGGACTTGGGCCTCCTTGACACCCATCCCTAAGAGCCCGCGAAGCCCTCTTGAAGCCCAAATGCTCAGTTGATGCCCAGCTCATTGCCAAGGCCTGTTGGGCAGCCGCTTGACGAGGCCCAGGGGAATCCGGCCCCTCCCAAAGCCACGAAACACTCATAAAGCTCTGGACCTCTGCATTCAGGATGCATCAGCCCGCTTTCCTAGAGCCGATGCCCCTCTCCGTTAAAACGAAGTCAGAGCTCGTAGGCGAGAACGAGAAGCAGGCGAGTGCTGATACGGAGCCCCTGGGATGTGGGCTGTAGGGCACATCGGACACAAGAAACCCGAAGAACGCTCGTTTGCAAAAAATACCTGTGGGAAGCCCTTTTGTGGGCAAAGCCGTTGGCCAAGCCCTTGGGCCGCAGGGCAAGCAGAATGTGAGTCCCGGGCGGGAGGCACCCTGCTCAGAGCAGCCAACCCTGTGCATTTGCAACTTTGAGTTACGGGCTCTCTGGATTGGGAATATTCGGATATGAGATGCATTGCTTGCATTCCTGTAAGGGCGTTTCTGGGCTTGGGCGTTCTCCATCTGTTCTTTCTTTGTAGGGAGGTCTTCGCACCTTGAGTGCCTCATGCATCCTTGACCAAGAAACCTCCAATTGCCTGAACGCTGAACCACTGCTCCCTCGAACCCGCCCTGAACCGCTCCGAGCCCTAAACCCCTCTGCGTCCGAAGTCAGGCGAAACCTCGGAGCCCCGCTGCTGGTGGCTACGAGGCTTCCTTTCTGGCAAAGCATCCCTCATCATCTCAGACCTGCGTGCTGGACCGTGATCACGAGCACCTTTCGAGCAGACTCCATGCTACATTGCAGCATCTTGGACAGTACAGATGGCTTGTTTGGTGAGGCGTCGCAAGGCGTGCCTCCAAAGGCAGCGCCGTCCATGCAGGCGTGCGGGGTGTCTCCTGGGCCGGACCGATTTCAGGGGTTTGGTGGCTTCAGTGGAGTCAGGGGTCGGTAGTCGTGGTTTTTTGGATGTTAAGCCTGCGTACTTTGCAAGGATGCCGCAGACTCTGCTCTTCTGAACGCCAGACCCCAAGTCCGTTCGGCCCCCTGCCCCAGAAGAAATGCCTGGAGAGCCAGGCTGCGCCGAACACGGAGCGCCTTCGTGCGGCCGAGGATCTGAAGCAACATGAAGCATGCTCCATGCCGTCCCTGTGCTCTTCCATACCGTTCCATAAAATGTTGCAAGGTGCTGTTGGACCCTTGTTTCTGTTCATAGGGAAGGCCGCATAAAACCTGGATCCTCCTTCAGCCAGCAGCAAACTGGGCAGGGCCACTTAAAGCAGGGACGTTGGGTGTTTAGGAGCTGTACTTGGGGGATATGTCGGGGCACGCCAGTTCTGCTACGAGCTTCGTTAGAGAATCTGCTGCTCAAGTGGCATTCGTCTTTCAGAGCTCTCCAAGGCTTTGTTCTAGCGCCACGTGTGTGGAGGAGCGTGCTGCCCGGGCCGAGCAGCTGCTGGAGGCCGCGGTGGCCCGCGAGGCGGCAAATGCGAAGAGCAAAGAAGTGAAAGAGATTGAAAGAGCAGCAAAATTTGAGAAGAAAGCAAAAGAAGGGCTCTCGATTGGTTTTCACATGGTGTTCAAGGGAGCTCTATAGGGCTTGGCTCCTTGAATGGCAAAATAACACCTAGTTCAAGTCCCAAACTTGCAATGAGCACACAAAAGACCTGAGCCCGGGATGCCTCCCCGATGAACCGGAGAATGCCCTGCAGGCGGTCTCCGCCTCGGAGCGCCTGACGTTGCGGAAGCAGCTGGAGACCCCTTTTGCTCTTCTAGTGGGTTATTAACTTCAAGGGTCGACCCTTGAGGAATTTGGAACGCCGGACTTAGATTGTGACCGCAACACGCATTTCGATGCCTTTGTCGATCTGCAGAGACCGGTCTGAAAGGACGAGGCGGAGCAGCTGGTGTCGGGGCTTTCCCAGCAGCTGGACAGTCGGGACCTCCCAGGACTAGGTTTTTGGTTCGTGGTCAGAGGATTTCATGATCCGCCTCTTGGCGCTACCATGCTCTGCGGCGTTGCAGATCTTTGAGCAAGACTTTGCAGCGGTTCCGTGTGTTAAGGGCTTGGGGCGGGCTGTAAGGATGCTGTGCGTTCCGAAGCCATATGTGGGGCACATTCTGCAGATTCTGCAGATGTTGGACTGTTGGACCGCAAAGGGCCCCAAACCGCTCAAACCGACTCAAACCCAGTCACCCCGTAGAATCCGTAGAATCGGAATCACAAAGCTGGGACGAGCGCCTAGGTGTGCAAAAGGAGGTGTCCGAGCAACGGGAGCGCTGTCAGGAGCGGAAGGGGTCTTTGGCTCCAGTGTTGGTTTTCATGGCTTTGTGGCATGCTTTGGGTAGTTTCATGAGCAGATTTGTCTTTGTCTGTCGCAGTGCCCTTGTGCGGAAGCTGAATTTGGAGGTCCATGTCTGCAAAAGATGAGCCAAAAAAGGCCCTTGACACCCTGAGGCCCTCGGGACCCCGTCGCAACGGAGCCCGCAGACGAAGCCCAAACCCTGCGAGCTCCTCCCCATTTCCACGGCAAAATTTGGACACCTTTGCGCTTTTTAAAGTTTTGTCTCGCCCTTAAAAACTCCCCCGAAGTCCAGGATGGCTGTTAGGGCTGTTAGGGGTACCCGAAAGCAACTCCGCGAGGCACTGGAAAAGCAGCTCCAAGAGGCATGGGTTGAAGCCATGGGTCGTTTCTTTTGGCCTGCTGTATAGACCTTTGCAACGTATACTTGGTGTGTCAGTTTATGTGGGGTGCTGTGGGGAGAATGCCCCCAGTAAACTCTTATTTACGAGGTTTTTAGCAACCAGGGGTTTGGGGAGTCCCCGACACCCCAAATCCTTGCACCACCGTCTTCCTCACAGGCGCGAGCTGCGCCGGCCGAGGGCGAGGGCCAAGGCCTGGTGCACGGGGGGCCTTTACGAGGCCATGAGCTTCCCAGAAATGTTGAACTAGCTTGCTGTAGCGAGGAGGAGTAGCGTGAGCAGCGGAGTAGGCTGACCGGCTGACCAGGAGTAGAATAATGGATGATGAATAGTAGGATGAGTTGGAGTAATATGACTACGAGTAAGGAGGAGGAGCAGGAGCAGAAAGGCTCAAACAATCCCTAAGCCTTAAAACCCCCCTAAGACCCCCGAAGTCCCAAACGAAAAGCAACCCTGAAAAGCCCTCAACCTTCAACGCTAAAACCTTGTACTCGAGCTCGAACGGGCCTGCTCTAGTGGGGCTCCGGTGGCCATTCTTGTACTTGACCTGTCCAAATTCTTCTTGGAGCATTGAGTATGGGTTGCTCGATTGCTTTGGTAGCCCAGACGACAGACAGAATGGCTTCTCTCGCTACTCCGTGGTTCTGCCTTGGCAACGCCGTTGGCCTCTCCTGTGGACGAATTGCACACCGCAAGGTTGCCCTCTGCATGTCATTTCTATTGATGCTCTCATGACTGTTTGGATATGTGTGCTGTGTAATAAGCTCCCTGACGCTCGTTGCGGTGCTTTCGTCGATGACCGGTCCATCAGAGCCCATTCTCGCGCTGTGTTTGATCGCGCCGTCGCTCTTACTGATGAGCTTGATGGTTTGTCAGGGTCTTGGCCCAATCGGGAAAAGACTGGCGTGATGGTCACGCGTCTCCCTCTGGAATGGCAGCTCCATGATTCTTATCACGGCCTCATCTGATTTCCCCCTATGCCTTTGCTGAATTTTTGGGCATCAGCATACCTCTCGGTATGCTGCTGTGTTTCATGTCGTCAGGAGGCGCTCCCTGACAGCCGTTGAAGCGCATTCAGTTTGCGCCCCTTCGCTTTATAGGCAAACATGCCGGTGTCGCTTCCTGTGTGGAGAATAGGTTCGAAGTTCGCACGCTCTGGGGTTTTGCCGGACCTTTAAAGGTGTCTTCTTTGCCCTTTGCTCTTCCGGGTCTTTGATTGATCCGCATCAAGTCCGGTTTCTTGTGCAGATGCCCTGACGCGCGCGACTCTTGTATTGCCCTGTGGCACTCTCGTGCCGGTTCGGGTGTTCAGGGACGCCTCGGTTTGGCCGCGCAAGTTCAGCGTGTGTGGCCCTGCCTCGGTCTTGCTTGGCAGAGCCATTTTAAGCTTGAATGGTCTCGCTGCTCGCTCTCTCTACTTTGCAGTGACAGTTATCGTTTGCAGTCAGTGACCCGTGATTTTGCACGTTCTGCCATTCTTTCGCGGGCATCTAAGCATCCTTGTCTCAAGGGAACTCAAGCAAACGTTGATTCAACTGCAGATTTGGCCCTCTTCTCATGTAGTGTAATGTTAGGACAAGTCGTAGTGGAAGCGCACGTGTGATACCTACCCTGCAGCGTTGAACAGTAGGGTTTGAAAACAACCACCTCTCCCACCCGGCGAAATCGTGCTGTTCGGTCCAGAGGACTCCGCCCCGGGCAGACATCCAATGCACTCCAGCCACTGCTGTACCACTTGCGTGACAAAACAGTTGGAGCGAACGCCTTCGGAAGGGAGGGAAGGGAGGGGAAGGGAGGGAAGGGAAGGGAGGGAAGGGAGGGAAGGGAGTGGAAGGGAGGAAGGGAGGGAAGGGAAGGCGAAGGGAGGGAAGGGAGGGAAGGGAGGGAAGGGAGGAAGGAGGGAAGGGAGGGAGGGAGGGAAGGGAGGGGGGAGGGAAGGGAGGGAAGGGAGGGAAGGGGGGGAATGGGGAGGGAAGGGGGAGGAGGGGGAGGGACAGGGGGAGGGCCCAGGGGGGAGGGAAGGGGGAGGGACAGGGGGAGGGAAAGGGAGGGATAAAGGGGGAGGGAAAAGGGGGAGGGGACAAGGGGGAGTGGAGGGGAGGGAAGGGGAGGGAAGGGGCGAGGGATAAAAGGGTGGGTGGGGGAAGGGGGGAGGGACAAGGGGGAGGGAAGGGGGGAGGGACAAGGCCGCGGACCGGGCACCCGGGCCCCGAGGGAAGGGGGAGGGAGGGGGAGGGAAGGGGGAGGGCAGGGGGGAGGGAAGGGGGAGGTGAAGCGGGAGGGGAGATGGGAAGCGGGGAGGGAGAAGCGGGAGGGAAAGGGAGGGAGGGAAAAGAGGGAGGGAAGAGGGAGGGAAGAGGGAGGCAGAGGGAGGGAAAAGGGAGGGGGGAAGAGGGAGAGGGAGGGAAGAGGGGAGGGAGAGGGTGAGAAGAGGGAGGGAGAGGGGAGGGAAGAAAGAGGGAGGGAAGAGGGAGGGAAAAAAAAAGGGAAAGAGGGAGGGAAGAGGGAGGGAAGAGGGAGGGAAGAGGGGAGGAAAAGAGGGAGGGAAGAGGGGGGAAGGAGGAGGGAAGAGGGAGGGAAGAGGGAGGGAAGGGGAGGAAGAGGGAGGGAAAGAGGGAGGGAAGAGGGAGGGAAGAGGGAGGGAAGAGGGAGGGAAGAGGGAGGGGAGGGAGGGAGGGAGGGGAGGGAGGGGAGGGAGGGAGGGAGGGGGAGGGAGGGAGGGAGGGAGGGAGGGAGGAGGGAGGAGGGAGGAGCCCTAAACCTGTAATTCCATTCAAGACTGGCAACGCATTTGTCGCAAGACTCTAAATGGCCGCGTGCCAATATTGATTGCTTGTAACAGGGCCGCGGCCCGCACACGCGACATACCCCGTTACAGAGGGTATGTATCAACGGCCGGGGTTTTGCGACAGACCTGTTTGTTGTCTGCAGGTTCCAAGTCTTGCTTATCGGGGGGTAAGTGTTCGTAAGTTTCAAGAAGCAAATATATATGTATCCCTGAATTTGAAACCCCCTTAAACTCTTAAAGGCTGCGTATGTGGGGTGGTTCTAAGTCTTGCTTATCGGGGGGTAAGTGTTCGTAAATTTCAAGAAGCTGTGAGGGTTCCAGGTCTTGCTTGTCGCGGCCAACCCCACTCGGTCCTCAACAGGGGGACTCTCCAGGCTTTCGGCAAGACACCCCCGAAGCCTGAAACCCGAAATTCCCGAAAATCTGTGTTCATGCCTCCCGGTGCGCGACATACCCCGTTACAAGTGCGTTACATACCCGCGACAGACCAAACACAGTCCATTGCGACATCTGCGTAAGCAACGTGCGCCCCAAATAGACGCATTATCGTCCTACCCCAATGCGCCCTGAGAACCGTTTTTAGTGCATGAATATAATATATAATATATAATATATAATATATAATATATAATATATAATATAATATAATATAGTATAATATAATATAATTTAATATAGCATGATACGAACGTGCGCGCGACAGAGGTCTGTAACTAGCCGGGCGTTACAGAGGTCTGTAACAGGTGGGCGCGGGCGCGGGCCGCGACAACCGGGGGTTTAGGCACACAGCCAAATCTCGGTATTGCCTAAAGCTTAAGGCCCGAAGCTCCAGGCCTAGAAGGCGTTTTGGCTCTAAAGATCTCAGGACTTTCAGTTCAGGCTTAGTGCGTCGGTGTTCAGTGCAGGAACTCCCCAGTGAGACCCCTGCAGGTCCAGTGCGGCTTTTATTAGCCCAATCTACATGTAATCTGCCTTTCAATCCACGCGCTCCCTCCATGTCCGCGCCGCCTTGTCGATGGCTTTCACTCTTTTCTTTTGTCGCCTGAATGTGCTGAGGGTTCCAGCTCGCCGAATGTGTGCACTCCCGCGGTCCGTGCTCACTGAAAGCGTGTTAGACCATGTGGGTCGCTCGGGCGCTCAGGCCCTTGTCCTCAAGGCATCCAAAAGACGCTTGCTTGGTGCCCGAAACTCAGGTAGTCCTCCAACATGACCGCCGGGTCCTTGAGGTTCACAGGGCCATGATTGCTGTCGTTCTTGCTCGTAACGCCACACCGTGGTTCGCTCGTTCTTTGCTTGTTTGTGCCGCAGTGGACCTAAACCCTGAAGCTTAAAACCCGAAGCCTAAACCTCAAGCCCTGAACCTTAGTCAAACCGTTTGAGCCTGGAGCCTTCAACCCTGAAAATCCTCTGAGTTTTATTCCTCTTAGACCCTAATTGAAAACCCAAATGGCTCAACTCAAGGGTGAAGTTTTTTCAGCTCAGGGTTTTGGGCTTTGCCCCCTAGTTCTGGGTTAACAAGCGTCCAACGTTGCCAGGCAAGATTGTTCTTCCGTCGCGCACGTAGATTAGACTCACATGTCATGGTCCTTCTTCCCACACGTGTTAGAAGTTACACAGACCACCTTCTCCCACGCGCCCTGCGTTTCGGGTATTGGTTTGCTTGAGCGCTTCTTGCAAAAGGTCGTGACCCTACGTGCCGTACGGCTTGACCATCAATGCCTTAAGTTGTAAATTAGCTCAAGCCCAATGCCTGGCGAACCTGTTCGTCCACGCTCGCAGATGTAGCTGTGGAGTTGATGCAACGCATCGCGCAGCTCGAGGCACCTTGAGGATGTTGCAGTGTTTGGCTTGGGTGTGGACATTTGTTAACTTTTCGGGCCCAGGACTTGGAACTTTGGATTGAGTGCCCTCTCTTTACAGACTGCGCAGAATTCACGTGGGTGGATGCAACCATACAACATTGATGAATATTTGACATGCATCATCAGGATATATCAGGATTGCAAAAGCCTCTCGCGTGCTTGCGTGTCAGGTCCGGGATAAATCCAACTTGTCATCTTTTAAGGCGATCATGCTACAGTGACCCCCGGCCAGATCCCAAAAACGTTGCAATCCGGATTCTAGCCCCAACACGAGTTTTTTTTCCTACAGTTATCTTTCTATCCTGGCGATTGTGTTCGGGGCCCCAGCGGCCAGTGCAGGCCGCGCTGCGCAAGGATGGCGCCGGTTTCGACGCCTCGGCGCGGTCGGGGGGACGCGGAGTGTTGCTTAAGAGGGGGGTGAAGATGTCAAGGGTAATGGAGGCTGGTAATGTGTGGTAGTACACGGTGGTAGACGATGCTCGGATTGCTGACAGCTTCAAAATTCTCCGGCATGTATGGCGCTTTGCCCGTGTCAGATTGCTTTTTCATGTCGAAGGCTTGGACATGTTTGGACACTGTGGGCCTTTGGGGAATTGGGAAGGTGCGATTAAAGCAAGACATGTGCGCGGCGCTGTTTGGGGTTGGAGGTTGAGGCTAGGCTTGAAACATGTACACCTTGAGCCTCGAGTTTAGAATGTGAATGGGACCCCAGAACGCCCACATCCAAGTTCGACAACCCGAAACCCTTAAACGAGAAAACGGGAAGATCTTCCAGACTACTGCGAAGTTCGTCTCCAAATGCAAACACATGCAAACACATGCGAACACATTGCAAACACATTGCAAGCACATTCCTGTTTGCTGTTGTTTTGACAAAGGCGCAGGCCGTGAGATGACTGCAAGGCTGGGTTGATGTTAGGCGTGCTTCTGGAGGACCTCGATGCCGCTGCTGCAATCTGTAGATCGATCGAGTTTGCGAGTTAGCGAATTTGGGCTTTGAGGGTCCAGGACTTGAAGGCTTCAGCCACCCAATAGCGTGAGGCCCGTATGAGAGGGGCACGCAGTGTTTATGGCTTGAAGTTTCGGGCTTCAATAGGTGTCGGGTCCGGGGAACAAGAATGCCCTGCAGGCGCAAAGGCGGCCCACGGTTCAGATGGCATCCAGCAACCACTGCTGGCCCGCTGTACTGCGAGCACACCACGCCCAAGGATCCGGCGAAACTTCAAAGGTGTGTCAGTGACGTGTAAACCTTTGCAAAAGACTCCGTGACTCCGTAAGCGTATCGCGCAAAGCCCATTGTGTAAGCCCCGAAAAGTTTCCCCGGTCCGGGCATGGTCTCAGTTAAAAGCATTTTCGCCGCATGGGTTTCAGCACGTTTCATCAGTTTGAACAAGTTTGAGCTACATCCCTCTCCACCGTGGAACGCCCTAATTGAGGTTTCCGGGGTCAAAGGCGGTTGAGGTACTAGTATGCTTAGTTCAAGAGGTCGTGGGAGTTTCACGAGTCGCTCAGGGGTCGGATTCGCTGCTTTCGTATTGAAGCTGTGAAGCAGGGTTTGTCAGGGTCGGCTTGAGGTCGGGCAATGGTCGAACTCCCACATGAATGGAGGGTTATCGGGCCTCTGCTCCAAGATGGTCGTGTGCTCGTACTTTCATGACACAGCGACATGTTGAGGAGTCGGTCGGAGTCAGTCGGTGTCGGGTGCAAAGAGGTGAACAGTCCTAAGCCGTAAAGAACTAGGTCAAACCATGCTTAAACCATTTCCTTTGAGGACTTTGTTTGGCAATCTTGAGTTGCAAGACCCCTACAATCTGAAGTCCTGGAAGCGCAGGGATACGTTGAAACCCTTGTGTAGATCTCAGTCCTACCCTCGCTCGACTGTGTCGCGACGGGGTGGTAGCTTGCCAGCGGAGATTCCCTCCAACGCGTGGTGCACGGAGAACGGCCCCTGCACACCCGTCAGACCCATGCCTTTCGAAGCTGGTTGATGTACCGGAGAAGTTGAGCTTAACAGTCTTCAATTAAACCCTTTGACGATCGTGCCATGAGCTATTGTCTCCTGAAGCTCCGCGGGGGGTATCCCTGCCTGCAACGTTTCACTTGGGGTTCAACAAACTTCTTAGCACGTTCAGCACGTACACTCAGCAGCCTTGGCATGCCACGGCATGGTTGTCGTAGCGACCTGGTTGGTGCCGTTCAGTAAGCTTCTCCTCAATGTCCTGGGTCAATGTCCCGGGTCTTGAGAGGAGAGGGTCGGCCATTTGAGATGAGAAGTGCTGTAGCGTCTATAGTTACGTGCTCCAAGTGCCCTGCCTAAACTACAGGCTCCGCCCGAACACTCGTCAGGCGTCCAGATCTAACGAAGATGTGAAGTGGTGAGCCGTCTGTGCAGAAGTAGAGTTGGCTTCGGGCCTGGTGTTGGGGTTGGGGCGGAAAGAGAGCTTAGAGTTTGTTTTGGTGAAAGCGCTTCGCTTTATCTGCTCTGCATAGACTTGTGCCGAAGTTGCGGTTATGGTGAGTGTGGTGGGTGCCGGTTTTTGGGTTTTGCGGAGCTGCGTAGTCATCGAAGATGTCGAGGTAAGCGTCCAAGAACACCACGGCCATCGCACAATGTATGTCACCGCCAAAAAGCAGCACGCGTAATGTATTCTTGCTACAGGGCACGGGGCTCCGGGCGACGAGGCTCACACCCACACACGCGGACACCTGTGATCAACTCATCATCACTGAAGCGTAGAGCTCCCTACTTGCCGAGATATTGCGGGCCATGCTTCCCAGCGCTCTCGAGTGCTGCGCTTTGATCGCGAGCACTTTGGGTCCTGCCAGGGTCATGTGCAAACCCTGGAGAAATCTTCGAAGTACATCTAAGTACATCTAAGCATGTCTAAGTGCGCTCTTCAATGTTGCCTTTGGGGTTTGCGGCCTGGAGTTTGGGATTTGCTTGGAAATCTCAAAGTAATGTTCAAGCATGCTTTCAAGATGTTTCAGTTCTTCTTCTAGCCGGTCTTTGGCTTGGAATGCCGGAAGATCATCATTGAGGCTCTGAGGATGTAGCTCTAAGGATGTTGGTTTCGGCGTGATGTGTAAAAGCAGTGATGGTTCAGAGCGGCCAGCCCTAGAATCGGAAACTGACATATATCTCTTGAATTGAGCACTTGCTTGAATCACGGGGTTCAGATTCCTGAGTCAATTCGTGATGGCGGGCTCTGGCACCATGCGCCCCAAGAGCTGCAGTAGTCGTCAGCCATGAAGCCATTGCCTCTAGCTGTGGCAATGGCATTCCGTTCCTGGCTCAGAGGGCTTCTGTTTTGGGTCATCGTGTTTGTGAAGCTGACACAGGATAGCCGGGGTATTGAATGCATTGAGATCGTTGAGTGGGATGCGTGGCTTCTCAAGTTTACGAAGTTTGGTTCAGTGCTGCGGCCTCCGAATACCAGGGTTTGTTCTAAAGTGCAGGTGTGTCGTGGTCTCCAGATATGTTTGCATGCAGGACATGAGCAGGCATGGCATGGCTGAGCGCACAAGCAAAGTGCTTTGGCAAGTGGTGGGGCGGCACGCCATAGATCCACCAGTGTCCTGATATGTCCTGATGCCGGCAACCCTTTGTTTCTTCCCTGGCCCTAGCCGTCAAATCCAGAGGAAGCTCCGCCTAAACCCATTCCTCTCATGTGCAGTCAGAAAAGATGAACCGAGGGCAAACCCCTCAATGTGTCGGCGCTGACCCGGCTTTTGGAGGTCCCAGCTTTGGGTCAGGGAGCTTTAGTTCTGATGGGATTCATTACTGCCAGCTGTACCCCTTGAACACCTCAAAGATCACAGCTGACAAACCAGAAGTTCTTTCAAAGATGGCTCTTTCTCTGCTGGTTCTCGCCTAAAAGACTCGCAGCAGTAAGGAGTCTGAGACATGGCTGGGACATCCAGTGAATCTAGCGCTATCTAGCAGTCTTGCCTCCTTCTGTCTCTTCTCTCAGAAGCGAAGAAGTGGCTCCGTTGAGGCGTTGAGGCCCTGAGGTTGACCCATCTCTGCATGTTGGCGTGCTCGCATATGCTCGCATGTGCTCGCATGTGCTCGCACTCCGCCGCCGCGACTTCCCAAAGTTTTGAAGACATACTTTTTCAATACTTCTGCGCAGCTTCGCCATCGCTTTTTCCCTTTAGTTTTCTGTACACTCCACGATGCCCAGCAGCCGGGCCCTCAGCTTCATGACTGCGAGGCTTCTCAGGCTAGGAAACCAGCCTGAACATGCCTCAGCCTTTGATGCCACTCCGCCTTGTCAATCCCAAAAAGGTCCCAAAAAACGATGCCCAGGCCAGAAGTCCATCACCGTGGCGGCACTGTCCGCTGCGGGTCTCACAGCCGCCACCGTGGGGGTGGAGGTGCTTCCTTTTGGGTTTTGGATGGTTTTGGTCGACTCCACAAAAAGGAGCCCAGGAACAATCCGCTTTTTTCCATATAGACCCTTAAAAAAAAGGAGGAGGATGGGGAATATCATGTGTGTATCTTCGTGGTCTGGCCAGGCTTTTGTCAGCACTCGCGCGCCCGCGACAGCCGTCCAGGCCGGCGCTCCGGCGTTGGGGGGAGCCTGGAGTTCTGGAGTTCTGGAACTCATAAGCAGGAATTTCTGATGCCCGTGTGAATGTAGAGCCTTGGGGTCTCAGTGACATTTTGAGCCGGTTTAGGTCTTAGTGAGCTTAGAGGGTATTGGATGATGGGAGGTGGTTTTTCAGGTCTGTCTTGCCACCGGCATGATGCCGGTGTGACGTGTGCTGTTGGGCAGATGGCATTTGCACAGTATGTACAGTCTCGCGTGTAGCACCAGGGGACGTCCTGCAGTTCAATGGCAGTTCGGGGCAAATCCAAAGTGGTTATGTCGCGACAGACAACGGACGACACGTTAGACGCAGAGACCTCTTTGCTGTATAGCCGCCATGTAACAGGCTCCCACTGCCAGCTTGCGCGGATCCGCTGCCCCAGGCGCCAGATCCTGCCCTTGCTTTCATCTCATATTTCCCGCAAGTCGGCACATGTGTTCCAAAAGGTGTCACATAAGGTGCCCTTGTGTTCCGAGAGTGACTTTTGTTGCCCCTACCCATCCTATGGCCGATCTTGCACCAATATCATCCATTATGTCCAAAAAGCCTGAACAAATGCGTCAAACTCATCGGAAACCCGGGAAGGTTCGTCGTCGTCCTCTTCCCTGGCACCAATCGCCGCGGCTTCCGTCGTGGCGGCCGCGGCCTTCCGCCAGGCGCCGGGGTTTGGGGCAGGTGAAGCGCTGACATGCTGGGGAGTGGAGCATTCTGTGGACAGAAATTCACATGTCAGGCTTGGTTAGACTTTAAGAGTCACCTGTCTGCGTAAAAATCTGTAGTCGGCTGTGTATGTTTTGAGAATTCGGAGCGTGATTTTCGGTGTGGCAGCAGATGCGAAGGCCGCCCAAAGTCCGCTTCAGATTTCACCCAACCACATCTTAACACTTGCACCGCCTGCACCTGCTCAACATCCCGAGAAGCCCATATAAGCACTTGCACTTGGACAAGGGCAGGAGCAGTACGGCCAAGCCTTTGGTGAGCGTCTGCGCCTTCGAGATGCTTGGTTGAGAGAGTTACCTCCGGCAAGGGCTCCATTTTCTGATGGCTGCCAATCTCCAGGATCGCTCTCGGGTTTGCCTTGGCTTTTTGATGACCCTGGGCACGTTAACGAACCTCAGGAATGAGCTTGGTGTTCAGGACCCCGTCGGATTTTGGGATCCGGCTGGTTTTACGGCCGACGGAAGCGTGGAGGACTTCAAGCGTCGCCGCCAGACTGAGATCAAGCACGGCCGCATCGCGATGCTTGCAGCAATGGGATACATTACTCCGGAGCAACTAGGCTGCATGAGGTCACCTTCCCCGATGGCGGAGTCCTCCACGTGGGCGAGGGAAGGGACTCAGCTCGGGGTAAGGTATTGACCTTACTGAGACCAACTCCATGCCCTGAAGGGGTGTCACCCTTGTGACTTTGGTTTGTTACAGTTTGGTGTGCCTGTTTTGCTGCTGATTGGGTGACGAGTGCCGCCAATTCTCTTAACGGCGTCCGCTAATCTTGCGATCTTGCTTCTCTGGTCCCGTGCCATTGGTGTTTCTTGTTCGAGGGAAGCTTGTAGTGCCCGGACGAAGAAAGATATTCTCGGGCATGTTCTTCTCGAGGTTTGTGTGGTAACTTCACACCCCAGAGTACCCTGACTCGTTTGTTCACTTGCGGTTGCGAGTGTGTCGTTGTTTTCAGCTGGTTCGGAATCGGCGAAATCGGGCCTGTTTACAGCTTCTACGAAAAAGGCGGGTTCGTGTTTGGTCTCCGTTGACTGGGTGGTCGGCTTTTGCCTGTCAAGGGATCGGGCACGACAAGCCGAAGTAAGCAGGGGGACACGATCCCCTTGTGGCGGCGTTTTGGCAGCGTGTCGAAACCAATTAAGGCAAGCCCGACCCCCCCCCTTGTTATGTTCTTGCTTTTTTACCTGTTCGACAAGTGATGTGCCGGGACCTTTGTAGATCGATGTGACCGTAGCCACACACTCGCTATGGATGCGTTGTCTTTTTTCTCCAGATGGGTGAGCGGGAGGTGGGCGGCTTGGATTTGCATTTTCTCTTTGGTTTGGGCTTGTCGCTCTGCTGGTCCAGGTAACCAAGCACCTGACCTGTCCTGTCCTGTCCTGTCCTTGCGTGAGGTCAATGGGCGCCGAGTTTTTTTCGTGTTATGTTGTGTAGTTGACCAAGGATCACTGGCGAGTTCCCTGGTTATCTTTCCCCATCAGCAGGCTTGAAATTCGCCGACTAAGGAGATCACTGGCAAGTTCCCAGGATACCTTTCTCCGTCGGCCGGGTTGAAGTTCGCTGTCGCACGCCTCCTCGATCTTTCATCCAGGTGCGTTAAGGGCTACCAGGCTTCGGCGGTCCGGGGCAAACCCCGGTACCCGTTGAGTTACTAAAGTCTCTTTACCGTCACGGGGCAAAGCCACACTCTCTGTGGAGAGTGCACAGCTTGTTGATTTTTCTGTTTCTTCCCAGCTGTCTGTGCGGCAGCGACAAGCTCCAGTTTCATTTTCTGCTTCTTCCTCGGTTTCTTTCGCTCAAGGCGGGGAGGACGGTTGGGGGTCCTCTGGACCTCTCTCTTCCTCCGCTGGAGAGCCTGGAGTTTTCAGCCCTGGGCCTGACCCTCCTCGGGGCTGTGTCTCGTTGCCTCTCAAGAAATTCTGCTATGGATGACTCCATCGGAGACTCTTCGGTGTCCCCTTGTCTTGGTCCACAGTTGTCTGGCCTTAATACTTCGTTGGCTCACTCGAGTTCGGTTTCCAGCAATGGAGGTTTTTGTATGGGCTCTTCTTTTCCTTTTCTCTTGTCTTCCCCGTTTCCTCCTCCTTCTCTTCCTCCTGCTCCCCCACTCTCTCCCTACACTCCAGCCTCGTCCCCAAAATTGAGTCCAGATCAGGCCGGTGTTGTTACGTATTGTCAAGGCAGGATGTTGGCTTCCGGGGGGGGATGTTTCCTTTTTTACCTTCACTCATCCCGCAGAGTGAGCCATCCGCCCGAGTTCACGATTCCTTGGGAAAGTGGATTGCGTCTTGGGGGGGTCGGCCTGGTTTTTGCCAAATGCTGGGAAACCGAGCTGCAGAGACTTTAGGTGACGGTTGGGTGGACCTTTCAGCAGCCGATGTTTGGAGCTCTCTCATGTGTGATGTTGACCTTGCTAGGCAAGTTGAGAAGGTGCTGGAAGCGGATGTTGATTTTTTCGAAGGGGAGCTTAACAATCTCCTTTCCCAAGCACGAAATATAAATTGCGGGATTGGGCAACCGCCGAGGGCTCGGCCGAAGCGAACGTGTCAGTCCGTCACTCGGGAACCGGGGCTGTCGCGTTGTCAGTTTCGTAGTCACCTTCGTCGTCTCAAGCGTCAAAAGAAGCGACAGGCTTGCGCTCGGAAAAAACGGAAACTGGCTTGCTTTAAGGCCTCGGCGCAGTATCGCCTCAAAAGGCATGGGCATCTACTTGTGGGTACCTGGAATACTCGGGGTTTGGGTGCCCCCAAAGGAGTGGATCCCGAAGGGAAAATTCGCGCCCTCTTCCGGCTTATGTCGGAGCGCAAATGGGGGTGCGCCTTATTAACAGACCTTCAATTCCCTGAGGATGGGGTTTGTGAAGTTATGGCGCACGGGGAAACTTGGCTTCTCCTCCACGAGGGTAAGGTAGGTGTTGCCCTCAACCAACGCTGGGCAGCGCGGTGGCGAGAGGGGGGCTCTGTTGTTATCCGGGCTAAGGGGTGGTCCGACGGTGTCAGGGCCTTAGGCCTATGTCTTCCTGCTAAGGGCTGGAAAGCTGGGCTTCTTTTGGTACCGGTCTACGCTCCTTTGGCTCACCACACCCCCCTGGAACTGCGGGAAGAGTTTAGGGACAAACTGAGTCACATCTTGGACCATTCATCCTCGCGTCGGAGGCTCGTGGTTGGTGGTGATTTCAACGCCGAGGTAGGAGCTGTAAAAGACAGCAATTGGAGACATGTTTTGGGTCCATATGGCGATGATCGGCGCACCAAAGGAGGCGAAGAGCTGCTCCGCTTCTGCGAGCAGGAGCAACTCGTAGTTGCCAACACTTACACTCGCCAACGCCAACGTTCTAAAGCCACTTGGTACCATTTCAAGTGGGGCACTGCCCATGCCCTGGACCACTTCCTGGTTAGGTCAGTCGACCGTCGCTGGGTAGCCTCGGTACTCACCGTGCATTTTGCCTCCACTCAAGTATCGTCCGGGGGCAGCCGCCTGGGTCGCCCTGCGGCCCTTTCGACTGCGCCCTGGTTGGCGTACACGGACCACGACCCAGTCGAGCTTTCCTTGCGCGTTGGAAAAGATTGGTTGGGTGAACGTCGGTCGCAACAGTCGTCGGAAACCCGTCCACATGTGCTCCGTTTTTTGGGCTCTTCCCGAGAAGCGTCCGAGTTGCGGACCCAGTACGCGGAAGTTGTTTGTAAGGAGTTGGAAAGTCTCTCAGGCACCCGCGTCGATTGGGACCTCGTCGCCGGGGTAATGAAACGGTCAGCCATCAAGGTGGTCGGTTTAACTCCAAAACGTCACGCAAAGCCTTGGTTGCAAGGGAAGGAATCGGAGCTCGTGGCTCTGGAAACTGCTGTGCGTAATCAAGAGTTGTCAGTCCGCACCGCTCGACGGGAGGGTGCTGCGGACCTTCAGCCCTTGATAGATGCTCGTCGTGTCGCTAGTTCAAATCTTCGGTCTGCAAAGCGTCGTTGGGAGGCATGTTGGTGGGATGACCTAGCTGCCCAGGCTAACTTAGCCGGTAGTAGCGGCAATGACTTTGCTTTTTGGCAGGTTTGCAAACAGCTGGGACTCAGAGAATCTGAGACCACTCGCACCGGTTGCAAACGCACTTGTTCTAATCTGGAGAAGGAGCGTGAGGCTTGGAAAAGTTTTCTGCATGACATCCAAGCGGATGAAGGGGCGGTGGCGGAAGAGGTTTGGGAACATATCCCGGTCGCCGACGCAATTCACGAAAGTCTTGCCACCCTTCCTAGTCGATCGGAGTTTAACGCGGCTCTTGCTAAAATGAAATTCGGTAAAAGGGGCGGGGACGATGATGTTACAGTCGAGCTGGTCCGTTTTGGGGGCGAGACCTTGAAGTTGACGATTTTTCAGGTTGTGTCCGACATGTGGAAAGAGGCGTCTGAGGCTGAGGCAGGTCACGAAGCCGATAAATGGTGCGCGTCCTCCAAATCTGGTGTTTGTATCCCTATGTTTAAAAACAAGGGGTCACGCAGTGACAAATCTAATTATCGCAATCTGGTCATGCTTTCGGTTTCTGCGAAACTTGTCGCTCGCATTGTTGCCAGTCGTCTCACAACTTGGATTCCGGAGGAACAAAATGGTTTTAGACCACATCGCGGGATCGATGACGTGCAGCAGTTTATACGCCGTGTCTTGGAAGAAGTTTCGGTTGCTGCAGCTCCAGCTGCTTTTGGCTTGACCTGTTTCGACATTGTGCGTGCCTACACGCGAGTGTGCCGTACCGCATTGTGGAAGTTGCTATCGCGCCTCGGAGTCCCGGCTCCCTTCCTTAGCGTGCTTAAGGCACTGCATGAACATACGTGCTTTCGAGTCTTCGTTCACAACGGCTACTCGTCCTCGTGGTTTACCAATAGAGGTCTTCGAGAAGGTTGTCCTTCCTCCCCGGTGCTGTTTTCCATTTTCCACCATGCTGTCCTTCTTACGTTTCGTGCCCGTCGTGCGTCTCTGGCCCAGTCTTCGCAGTCAACGCCAGGAATTGCTTGGAATTTCAAAGTCGATGGTCATCTAACCCGCCCTGGTCGTGCTCGTCGTTCATCCCGGGGGGTTCGCAGCGCGGTTATAGGAGATGTGGAGTTCGCCGATGACACAGCTCTTATTGGTTGGGTCGATGAGCTTAAAGGGGCCGAGGCTGTTTTCATTCAAACACTTTTAGACTGGTCACAAAAAGAACATGAAGGCAAACGTGAAAAATTGATCTTACTTCCAGGCGGGCGCAAGTCCACGGATGTTCTGAATAAGTTTGAAGTGCGTATGTTAAAACACCTGGGAGCCACACACTGTGACTCTGCTGACCAATGGGCTGAAACCAAGAGGCGGGTGCAGGCAGGTTTCTTCGCGGTTAAAAGAGTCGCCAAGTATTGGTCGCTGGGCTCCAAACGGGGAAGGGGTAGCAGATCTGGCCTGTCAAACTGTAGAAAGTTGAGGGTCATGCGTTGTGTCTTGGAGGGTACTCTGCTGGCATGTTGCAAAACCAGGGTTTGGAGTCTGATGCAAGAACGTAAAGCCAACCAAGTCCTTGCCCGGGGCGTTCGTCGCTGCTTGGGCCTCGACCGTTTCAACATGCGGGATTTCGGGTACTCTGACGAGGCACTGCGCCAAATGGTCCAATGGAACGATTTTTCCTCCCTACTTCATCGCAGCGTTCTTTTGTGGCTGGGGCATGTGGCCAGAATGGATTGTGGGCGTTTGCCTAAAATGGCCTTGTTCGGTTGGCCGGCTGGCCTGGAAAATCATCGCTCGCCACGTTATACCTTCCCCATGTGGGCCCAATGGCTGCTGCAAAAGCATGGCATCTCTACCATGGATTGGTTCCGATTAGCTCAAAAACCTACTCGGAACTGGTTTAAAATTGTTGATGAGGCTTTGCCACGTTTGCGCCTTTCTGCGACCAAGTCCTTAGCTTTGGATCAGTGGAGACCAGGTCAGCCGGTGAACGTCCCTCGCGTCCCCGCCGCCAAGTCTAGTGCATCGACCCCTTCGAATCAAGACTCCCCGTCTTTCAAATGTCCCGCCTGCAACTTTCAGGGTGAGAATGCTCGCGCTCTGCAAATCCACTACGACAATGAGCATGCCATACAGGGAGGAAACCTGACTACGGTTGATGTGGGTCAGTGTCCTTTGTGTCTTAAAACTTTTGTCTATCAGCGGGAGAAAAAGAATCACAGGTGTCCGACCAAACCACAGACCTTGGAAGAGGTAGAAAAAATGCAGGAGTACCCTACGGTCCCAACCGCTCTAGACTGGTCAGCTGTCGATGTCTCGTCTTGGCAGATATACACCGATGGCTCGGGTCCGGTCAAAGGGGTGGCTCCCTTCGCCGGATGGGGGGTGGCAGTTTGGGACGGTAAGTCGGACTCAACTTCCCCCAACGTTCGCCTTTTTGGTCCGGTCTGTCTTTCCCCGGGGGACTCCAGGTATCTTGGAGCAGAATCCCACACTAACAACGTTGGTGAACTTTCCGCAATGGTGGAGGCGTTAATTTGGCTCGAGCAGGAAGCACCGGGAGCGCCGTCAGTGCCGGCTACTTTATTTTACGACTCGTCCTATGCCCATGGCATCATCACGGGGGCTTTCGTGCCCGAGGCCAACATCGCCCTAGCCGAAAAGGCCAAGTTCATTTATCAAAGGATTTCCCAGTCCCGACCCATCTTGTTTCAACATGTCAAGGGCCATTCTGGCAATAATGGCAATGATTGGGCAGACAAGCTGGCTGGCCAAGGAGCCAAAGGCCACCAAACCTCTCAGTCTAAGCGTTGGCTGGCCCCCATAAACGCCCCTCCTCAGGTGGATCCTTTATTGATTGATCATTGTTGGCGCTGTGGCAGGGTCTACTCGGGGCCGAAATACGCAAGACAGTTGGCAGGTCATGAAGCCTACTGCACAGTGTCCGGCGCCCCTCCCTCGCACATTCCGTGCAGAAGGAAATGCGGTCGCACCTTCCCGTGGACCTTTGCTGTAGAAGGCAAGACTCGTCACCACGCCCGCGAGGCCCGTAGCATGCACGAAAAAATTTGCAGGGGGTCCGAGGAGCTCACAAGAACGTGTCCTTTTTGCAACAAGCAACTCCCTAGAGGATACTCCGACGAATATTTACTAAAACACCGTGCCACGTGTCCTAGTCGCCCGGCAGATGCCCCTTCCCTTTCGTCCTTATGGGCTTGCCCGTCTTGCAAGGCTCGTGTGCCAGCTGACAAGCGGGAATCGCATGAATCTTACTGTAGAGGTTCGGTCAAAGAAAATCGTACGTGCAGCCAGTGTCGTGCTTTCTTTCAGACCATCGAGGCCTGCTGTGATCATGAAACTTGGTGCAGGGGCAGTGATGTTAAAAACAAAACCTGCTCAAAATGCTCCAGGGTGTTTTCAACAATTGGTAGTCGCACTGCCCACGAAAAGTCGTGTTCGTCGTAATTCTGCGTGATTCCGTTTGTCGTCGTCTCTTTGCCTTCTCGTTCTGGGATGTGGTCCTGCTCGCAGGAGACCACGCCCGCCCACCTTCTCCGGCTCTGGTCCCGTTCCCGGCAGCGGTCCTGCTCGCAGGAGACCGCTGGGTGCTCGCACCGACCGACCGGCTGGCTTGCCTTCTGTGTCCACATCGTCACTCGTCGTTGGTTTGGTCGCTTTTCCTTCTGTTGCCCCGGCCCCCGTTTTTTTTTTGGTTTTTTTTTGTCTCTCTCCTTTCTTTTTTCTTCTTTTTTTTCTTTTTTCTCTTTCTCCTTTTCTTTCTTCTTTCCCCTCTCTCTCTCTCTCTCTCTCTCTCTCTCTCTCTCTCTCTCTCTCTCTCTCTCTCTCTCTCTCTCTCTCTCTCTCTCTCTCTCTCTCTCTTTTTCTGTTTTATTTTTTCTCCTCCTTCTTTCCTGTCTTTCTTTCTTTCCTTCTTTCTTTCTTGCTCTTACAGTCACGGCTGGACTTAAGACACTTCAGCAAAAAGCGCTAACCACAAATTCCAGTTTTCGCGGCGCGCCACTCCCTGTCTTTTCTTGCCTCTCAAAGGTCGTTCACGATAGTTCATGTTTATTTTGGTTTTGTTTTGACATGTGATGCTCACCAACCTGCAAGACTCCTGACTGAGATGCTATGCTTCTGTGTACCAGCCGTGTCAGTCATGACCTTGACATAATTCGGCTACACCAGACCGTTGCGCAACAGGCTTTTCTGGGAGTTGCTCGTCTTCGAAGGAAGGCGCCACTTGCGACTCTGGAGGCCAGTCCGTGGGTCAGGCCCCCCCTTCGTGCTAACTGACATGTTGGTTGTCCTACCTCTCTCTCTCTCTCTCTCTCTCTCTCTCTCTCTCTCTCTCTCTCTCTCTCTCTCTCTCTCTCTCTCTCTCTCTCTCTCTCTCTCTCTCTCTCCCTTCAAAAATCTGTTGACCACTCATTTCTGGTAGCATTTGATCCAAGCATCCCCGCAGCCTGCACAAACTCCCCGCACCTCAGCAGCTCACCAGCATGGCCACGCAAGCAGAAGTGGAAGAGCGCCTCACGCGGGTTGAGGACTCTCTGGGGGAGTGGCAGGCCACCTGCCGGGTGCGGGTGGAAAGGGTCCCCGGGTTGGAAACCAAGATCCAAGCCCTTTGCCAGGGAACCCGGGAGTTTTGGAGGCTCAAGCAAGATCTGGCAGGGGTACTGTGGGCGGACGTGGAGAAGGTGATCTCTACCCTTCAAGACAGACCTCGCGCAGACTTGGTGAAGGCAGAGTTCTTCCAGGTGTTTGGAGACGCGTCTGCCGGTGACCTCCAGGGGGTGTTTGGGGTTGGTGGCAGGGTGGAAGACGCCAAAATTTTCGACATTAAGTTCAAACCCTCCTTGTCGGCATTGCGAGCGCACTCACTGGTCAGGACGCACCTGGGTCCCATCTTGAAAGGTGACCCAGAGGGACCTAGGTGTTGGGTACCTTTGAGCCAGGTTGAGATGAAGCGGAAGCGCAAGCGGGGTGCGGAGAAGGATGCGAACACGGCCCACCCAAAGTCCATGCCATCCCGGCCCACAGGCCGTGACCGCGGGCGACCGGCTGAGCACTCACGTCGAAGCCGTAGGGCGGGTCACCGCTGAATCTGATGCTCATCTTGCTTTCCTTGGGCCCATTTTCCCCTGCGCCTTGCAGTTGCCAGTAAGCGCTTCTGCTAATCCGCGTAGCCCAAAGATGACAGCGTCGTGATTTTCCTCTGTTTGCTTGACAAATCATGTGCGCGCTGGGTCTGACTGGCAACTGGTTGGGATCTGACAAGGCTCTGTTCGGAGGGAGATTCAGGGAGTTTGCTCGCTTGCAGGCTCCATCTATCTCCCGCGGAGTTTCTCCTGCTTCAGACCTTCAAGAAGCTTCCTGGAGATAGTTTTTTTTTTTTCGTTCCCCTCACCACATTGGGTTTGCCCGCTCCTTTGCCAGCCCAAACTCCTCAAGCCGCTGTCTTCGCCAATTTGGCTTTGTGCTCCACACCCCTTCGCTTTCTCGCTCTCGCTTTTCTCTTCCCTCTTTCTCTTCTTCCTCTTTTCTCCTTCTCACCTCTTGCCCTTGATTGGTCTGTTTCCTTCGTCCTTTCTCCTCCCTTGTTCCTTTCAGTTTGACTCGCAGAGCTTCTTGTTTTTTTCATTTTGCGTGGCCAGACCGGGGGTCTTTTCAGGCCGTATCCCAGGAACGACGACGACGACTAAGCCGTGGAGCTTATCCGATTTGCGGGTCCGGACGTGAGACGTGCTACTTTTGAGGTTATTAAGAATATGTGGTTAGAGGCGGCTAGTGCTTCTCCGGGTCTGGAGGCCTCCGGTTGGTGCTTGTCATCCAAGCAAGGGACTTGTATCCCCATGTTCAAAAACAAGGGGAACCGGCTGGATAAAAATAATTACCGTAACTTGGTCATGCTTTCTGTCTCTGCCAAACTTGTAGCGCGAATGGCGGCTTCAAGGTTATCTGTCTGGGCAGAAAAGTGGCTTCCAGATCAACAAAATGGGTTTCGCCCGGGACGGGGTATAGACGATGTGCAGATGCTGGTGCGGAGGTTGCTTGAAGAAATCAACGTGTCTGCTCAAGACGCTTGTTTTGGTATGACTTGTTTTGACATTGTCCGTGCATATACGAGAGTTTGCCGCGACTCGCTTTGGAAGCTTCTTTTACGCCTGGGAGTCCCACACACTTTTATTCAAGTGTTAAAGGCTCTGCGCGAGCATACTTCCTTTAGGGTGTTTATCCACAACGGGTTCTCGTCGGAGTGGCTCACGGACAGAGGACTCCGAGAAGGCTGCCCGTCCTCGCCAATTCTTTTTTCTATCTTTCACCATGCCGTTTTGCTTACTTTCCGGGCCCGTCGGGAAGAAAAGGCGCAAGAGCTGCGTCTCAAGCCAGGCATACAGTGGAATTTTAAAGTGGATGGTCACTTGGTGAGCTCTGGCAGGTCTAAATGCTCGTCGAGGGGCGTGCGCGAAATTGTCATTGGTGATGTTGAGTTTGCGGATGACACGGCTGTTTTCGGAGACATGGAGGAGTTACACTTTGCAGAGCGACTCTTTGTGGAAACTCTAGAAGCATGGGGACATGCAGAACATAAGGGCTGAAACCTGGTGGCCGAGGGAAGACTGAGGTTTTATGTGCGTTCGAAAAGCGCGTTTTGAAACACCTAGGGGCTTTACACGCCGACAATGCTGGGCAATGGGAAGAAACCAAGAGAAGGGTGCAATCAGGCTTCTTCGCTGTTAAACGCATCGCCAAGTATTGGTCCTTAGGTACGCACAGGGGTCGAGGTAGGGGGTCTGGGCTCTCCACTTTCCGCAAGCTCAAAGTTATGCGGGCGGTCGTGGAAGGTACGCTATTAGCTTGTGGGAAGACTCGGGTTTGGAGTTCTGTGCAAGAACGCAAAGCAAATCAGGTCCTTGCTCGTGGGATTCGTCGTTGTCTAGGGCTGGATGTTTTTAACATGCGTGAGTTCGGCTACTCGGATGAAAGACTTCGCCATATGGTTCAGTGGAACTCCTTTTCTGAGCTTATGCACCGTCAAGTTCTGAACTGGGTGGGACACGTAGCACGCATGCCAGCTGATCGTTTACCTAAAATAGCTTTGTTTGGATGGCCAGCAGGTTTGGAAACACGCAGCTCAGGCAAGTTTACGTACCCCAGGTGGGCGCAGTGGGTGTTGCAGAAGTATGGCATCTCCGTCATGGACTGGTTTCGGCTGGCGCAGAAACCAACGCGTAATTGGGTCAGGATTGTAGTCGATGCATTACCACGGTCTAAGTTATCGGCCAAGCAAGTTAAGTTGCTAAACGCATGGCAGCATGGAGATAGTCTTCTGCAGTGGGCCAGTCCGGCTCATGCTCCTGGTTTACAAGTCTCGCCGTTCCTTCTGTTCCGTCTGGTTCTTTTCCTTGTCCGGCATGCCAGGATGTCTTGGACACGGCTAAAGGCCTTCAAGTGCACTACGATAGTGTTCATGCCATTCAGGATGCCAGTCTAACCACTGTCGCGTTAGACCACTGCCCCTTTTGTCTTCAGGTTTTTGTTTTTGCGCGTCACATCAAGACACACCGTTGCCCGGCCAAACCTCAGAATTTGGAGGATGTAGCCAAATGGAGCTCGAGTGCACGCGTGCTTCAAATGCCGCAGGGGGAATTTCTCGACACGCGCCAATGGATATTGTATACGGATGGGTCGGGAGGGGAGAGACCACTCGGGTCTACTGCTGGCTGGGGGGTCGCGGTGTGGGCAAATGACGTGTCGGAGCCGCTCCCGGATTTTGAGCTTTTTGGTCCGGTGTGTCTCAAACGATGGGAGGAGAGGTGGGTGGGGCCCGATTCGGCTTCCAACAATGTGGGGGAGCTCACTGCTATGATTGAGGCGCTACTTTGGCTTCAGTTTGAGGCGCCGGGAAGGCCGGACGCTCCAGCCTTGCTTCACTACGACTCGAGTTATGCGTTTGGGGCCATCACAGGTTCAGGGGTGCCTGATGCGAATGCCACTTTAGTTTACAAGGCGAGGGAAATCCTTTCCAAAGTCCGTGTTTCTAGGTTCGTCGATTTCATTTTCGTTAAAGGTCACTCGGGGGATAAGGGAAATGACCAGGCAGATCGCTTGGCTGACCTTGGGGCCAGAGGTAAACAAACTCTTCAGAGCCAAAGGTGGCTGTCTCCGTTAAACGAGGCACCTCCGGTCAAACCTTTGGATATGGACCATTGTTGGAGATGTAATCGGGTGTACTCCGGCCCCTCGCACGCGCGCCAACTAGCGGGTCATGAGGCGTATTGCAAAGTTCCTGGAGCTCCGCCCCCTTACATTTTATGTCGTAATGGGTGTGGCAAACGGTTTGCGTGGCAGTCGGACGATGGTTCAAAGAAACGTGTTCATCATGCCAGAGAGTGGAGAAATCTGCATGAGAAGATTTGTAGGGGATCTGAGCGTCTGACATTGGAGTGTCCCTACTGTCAGTACTCCTTCCCTGTTGGTACAACGGATGAAACAGTTTTACTTCATAGGAACAACTGCTCGAGTTGCCCTGAGGATGCTAAGTCGTTGCGTCGCACTCGTACGTGCGAAAAGTGTGGGGCTAACATTCCAATTGCTAAATGCGAGGCTCATCAGGAATCGTGCAGGGGTTCAGTTCAGGCAAATCGTTCCTGTCAGTTGTGCGGGGTGTCGTTCCAGTCTGTAGACGCTCGTTTAAAGCATGAAAAAGTCTGCAGAGGTTCGGTTGACGCAAACTTGACTTGTTCCAAATGTAAGCGTGTGTTTGACTCATGGGGAAGCCGTATTGCGCACGAAAAAGCTTGTCAGGGGGGGAAGGCTTAGTTCAGGTGGGTTGTGCCTACTCGGTTGGCTCGGTCCCGCTTGCGGGAGACCGGGCCCCACAAGCTCCTTTGCTGCGCCCCTTCCGGCTGTGGTCCTGCTTGCAGGAGACCACAGGGTGCTTGCACCGGCGCAGTTGGGGAGTGGTTCATGGGTGGGCGTCGTTGTGTCCTTTGGAGGGTTCTGGCGTTTGTCGTTTTTTTTCTTCTTTCTCGTTTTTTTTTGTTGTTGTTTGTTTCTCTCTCCTCTTCCGTGCTTTTGCTTCCTGTCTCGTTCTCGTCCTCTTCCTTCGTTTTGCTTACTTCTTGATCCTACCAGTTCCACGGATATGAAGTTGGTTTGCCGCCAGATCACCAGCTTTGGTCACCTGATATTCAAATGGAGATCGGGGAGCTCTTCCAGGACTGCTTTTGGGACAGGACTACTGGGGAGCTTGCTGCTCTGCTGTGGCCTGTGCATGCTCTGTTCACCAAAGGGTTCATGTTTTTCCGCCTTTCCGCAGGTGTTTTCCGAGCTTTCGCGCGACCCGTTTGTTAGCCTCCCGTTCGTAAAGTCCGCTCAGCGTGCAATGGAGGGACGTATGGAAGCGAGACTTGCCCAGCTCGAGGACAAGGTTGCTGAGTGGGACGCCACTTTGCGGGTCAGGGTGAAGGGTTGCCAACCCTTGTTGGAAGAGGCAAGGGAGATCGAGGGGGGCTCCAAGGAATTCTGGCGCCTGAAGGAGAAAGTAGGTGATATCTTGCTTCGAGCTCTTACCGAAGAGCTAACCAAGTGTCCGCAAGCCAGCAATGCGGTACCGGATACATGGCGAACTGAACTCACCCAGGTGTTCCGTGCTGAATTCCTTGTCGGGGTTTTCAGTGTGGGTGGGAAATTCAGCTCCTCAGAGCTGGTGGACATCAGATTCCGGCCAGGGCTCCAAGGGCTGCGTGCCAACTTCCTCGTCAAAGACTGTCTCACTCGGATCCTCAAGGAAATCCCCCAAGCGTCGTTTGGCATGTGGGTTCCCCTCTCCGCCCCCGAAACAAAGCGCAGGCGAAAGCGCGCGGCTAGCAACCCAGCCCCTGCGGAGAAAGACAGGGTGTCTCGGGCCCGTCGGGGTAATGGGGGTGGTGGTGGGGAGGGTGCCAGGCCAGCTCGTCGCTAGTTTCTAGTCTGTCTTCGTTTCCCTCGTTCGCGGCCGATGCGTGGCGTTCCTACTCACTGTTTGGGTTTGCTATGGATTGCCGATGTGGGATGGGCAAGAATCCATCGCTATCGGCCGTAAATGAGGGTTTTTTCTATGGGCTCTAGATTGCGATCCCTGGGATCAGACCACAGCCTGCCAGCTCGGGTTAGCTTTTTTTGAAATCCGCTCAAGATTCTGGTTACCGCGCTTGTGACAAAACTTCGATGCCAATCTCCCTCTTTTCTTCTCCCTCCGGCTTTCTCGTTCCCGTTCTCTCGTTCTCTTCCCCCCTCTCCCCCTCTCTCTCTCTGTCTCTCTCTCTCTCTCTCTCTCTCTCTCTCTCTCTCTCTCTCTCTCTCTCTCTCTCTCTCTCTCTCTCTCTCTCTCTCTCTCTCTCTCTCTCTCTCTCTCTCTCTCTCTCTCTCTCTCTCTCTTTTTTCTCTTGCATGTTGTTTGGGAACTGCAGCGGTCTTGTGTGTTGGTGGAGTGCATGTTTGGTGGGTCAAGTCATCTGCGTCTGCTGGGGGGACGCTGGGGGTCTTTTCTGGCCGTAACCCCAGGACGACGACGACGACTAAGCCTCTCCGAACCACGTCGCAAGCCTCCACGACATGGTGTTCAGGTGCGTGGGAAAGGTGGGTGTCAAGGCGGTTCGGGGTAAACCCTGTTGTTTGTTGATGTGTTAGCGGTGGTGGATTTTGGGGGCCAAGCCATGCTCTCTCAAGAGAGTGCACAGCAGATAGCTGTTCCGGTTTCCTTGCTGTCTGTGCGGCAGCGACACTCTTCGGCTGATGTTTCGCTTTCTAGGGAACGTTGGGGCCCCAGGCCTCCCTCCCATGTTCTTTTTCCGGAGATACTCCCTGTGCCTGACCGCCACGGGGATATGCACGATGCTCATAATTTTCCGGTTGGTCCTCAGATGTCGGGCATGCCCACCCTGCACCAACCTCCCACTCCGGTATTGGGCTTTTTTCAATTAGGGGCCTCATTTCCCTTTCTCTCCTCTTCCTCTCTTCCCCCTCTCTCTTCTTCTTTCTCCCCTCGCTCGCGTTCTCGTTCTCCTCGTGTTCGATCTCAGACATATCCGGCGCCTGAGATAGGGCTTTCCAGTGAAATATCGTCGTGCTCTGCGGTTCCACCCGAAGTCCCTTGCCCAGTTGAGGTGCACAAGTCCCGTTTGTTTTCCTCCTTGGGGTCTTGGATTAGTGCCAAGGGAGGGAGAAAACGCTTTGTAAGGTGGTTGATGGGGGAGTGTGACCAGTACTTGGCAGAAGACTGGAGAGAGCTAGATCCGGATTCAGTTTGGACGCGCCTTAACAGTCTTGGCAATGCCTGCAGTTTGGATTGGGGCTCTCAAACCACGTTGCTGTTGGAAGCTAACCTCGATAGGGCGGATACCGTCCTGGAAGAATTGTACGGAATTATGAGTGAGGCCCAATCATTGCTTTGCTCAGAAGTTTCTTCAGTGGGAGTTACCAGGGGTAAACGTTCTTGCCCTTCTGTTGTCGAAGGGTCGTTCAATGTTGGTAGCACCAGATGCCAGCGCAGGAATATAGCTAAGAAGGCGGCCCGTCTTCTCAAGCGCCGGAAGCGCGCCAAACAAAAGCGTCGTTTGGCTTGTTTTCGTACGTCAGGCCCGGTTCGTCATTGTAAGAAAGGTAAGGTGGTTATTGGTACTTGGAACACGCGGGGTTTGGGAGCCCCGACCGGCAAGGACCCTGAAGGTAAAATACGTGCGTTGTTTTCACTCATGCTGGAGCGCAAATGGAATGCAGCCCTGCTCACCGATGTTCGTTTCAATCGTGAGGGGGTCTCTCAGGTGACGGTTAAGGGTGCTAACTGGTTAATTGTTCACTATGGGAAAGTGGCTGTTGCATTGGATGAATGGTTGGCATGCAGGTGGAGACGGGGAGGCGCGGTGCTCACCCGTGTTAAGGGATGGCCTGATGGGGAACGTTGTTTCGGCCTTCGTATTTCGGGAGAGGGTTGGAGGCCGGGTTTGCTGTTAGCGCCAGTTTACGCTCCAGTATCCAGCAGGACGCCTCTGGAACAACGGGACAAGTTCCGGGATCGGGTGAGTGCTGTTATTGATGCGGCCACTTATAATTGCCGCTTAATTTTGGGAGGGGACTTTAACGGAGAGGTTGGTGCAACAAAGGATACCGGAGGCATGTGATGGGTCCCTATGGTGATTCTAGGCGTACCTTGGGTGTCCTGCGTTTTTGTGAACAAGAAGGTCTCGTCGTGGCAGATACTTATACCAATCAGCGTCATAAGGCCACCTGGTATCACTTCAAGCATGGCTCGGCGCACAAACTGGATCATTTTTTGGTTGCCTCTTCCGTTCGTCGTTGGGTAAAGTCTGTCTTCACACTTAAGTTTTCGGCTCGTCAACCGAATGCCTCTCGTAAAGTTCAAGGCCGCCCTCTTCACTTATCTGGTGCTCCCTGGTTAGCTCATACTGACCATGATCCGGTCGAGCTTACTTTTGTCATGGGTCGTGATTGGAAGAGTGAATCTGAGGCGCGGCAAGCGCAGGAGAGTAAACCTGATGTTCTGCGTTTTCTGGGTTGTTCTACAGAAGCGGTGGCGTTGAGACAGGCTTACGCGGAAGCAGTTACGTCTGAACTGAACTCTATTGAGGGCCAATTTTTGAGTTGGGATGTGGTTGCACCGTTGCTCAAGCGTGTTGCTTTTCGCAGTGTGGGATCTACCCCCAGCAGAGATCGTCGTCCTTGGTTTCGTGGCAAGGAAAAGGAGCTCCGCTCTCTAGAGGCACAGGTACACAAGGCTGAGCTGCGTTGGAGAACGGCTAGGAGTCGTAACATGCCAGATGCAGGGGTTCTGCTTCAACGCCGCAGGGCTGTATCAGCTGCGTTAAGGGCGGCTAAAAGAAGGTGGGAAGCTTGCTGGTGGGATGATTTGGCCAGTAAGGCTAATGATGCAGATGCTTCAGGTGACTCCTTTTGGCAAATCTGTCGCCAACTTGGTTTTAGGGAGTCTTTGGGAAGGCATACTGGTTGCAAAGCAACGGTGGCGGATGTCTCGAGTGAACGAGAAGCTTGGAAACAGTTTCTCTCGAACATTTAGGCAGGGGAAGGTAAAGTGGCTGAGTCCGTTTGGCAGTTTGTCCCAATGGCTGAGGTAGTAGCTCGGGAATTGCAAGGACCTCCTTCTTGGTCGGAATTTGACTCCGCACTTAGGGCTATGAAATTTGGTAGGCGTGGTGGTATGGATGACGTTTGTGTGGAACTGGTCCGTTTTGGAGGTGCTACCTTACACGTTACGGTCTTTAACATAGTGTTGGATATGTGGTTGTCCGCGGGAGAGGCGGCTGCCGGAAATGAAGCGGCAGACTGGTCAGAACAGGTCACCACAGGAATTTGTATCCCGATGTTTAAAAACAAAGGTGACCGCGGTGATAAAGCCAATTATAGAAATTTGGTTATGCTGTCTGTGGCGGCTAAGTTCGTTGCCAAGATAGCCGCCACTCGGCTTAGCCGATGGGCATCTAATTTTCTTTCTGAGGAACAAAATGGCTTTAGACCGGGCCGGGGTATTGATGACATACATCAACTCACCCGTCGCGTGCTGGAAGAAATGTCGGTGGCTGCGTCTGAGGGGAGCCATGTAGCCAGAATCGGTCTCACACGCTTCGACATCGTGCGAGCGTACACACGTGTTTGCCGTATAGCCTTGTGGGAAGTCTTGCTGAGAATGGGAGTGCCAGAGGATTTCCTGGCAGTATTGAAAGCGTTACATGACCACACCCGTTTCATGGTTTTTGCCCATAATGGTTACTCTGATGCTTGGTTCACGGAGCGCGGCCTTCGGGAAGGCTGCCCCTCTTCCCCCATCCTCTTCAGTATCTTTCACCATTGCGTACTCCTCACTTTTCGTGCTAGGCGTCTTGTCCGGGCACGTGAATTGGGCTGTGCCCCAGGGTTGGCTTGGGCTTATAAGGTTGATGGTCGCATCGCTCGGCCTGGGAAAGCCAAGCGCTCCTCCCGGGGCGTTGTCCAGGTGGTTTTGGGTGAGTATGCGGATGACACGGCGCTCCTTGGACATCTAAATGAACTGAAATTTGCTGAACATATTTTTACACAAACGCTCGCTGACTGGGAGCAGAGTGAACACGTAGGCAAGAGGGAAAAATTGGTAGTGGCGGCTGGGGGCAGGGCTGGGATGGAGGTTCTTCATCAATATGAACGGCGGTTGCTCAAACATTTGGGCGCCACCTTGTCGGACAATGCCGCTCAATGGGCTGAAACAAACCGTCGGGTACAGGCAGGTTTTTTCGCTGTTAAACGGGTGGCAAAGTTGTGGTCATTAGGCACACACCGCGGTCGTGGGTCCGGCAGGGGCCTCTCCATCACAAGAAAGTTGAAAATTGTGCGAGCGGTCCTGGAAGGTACTCTTCTGGCATGTGGGAAGTCAAGGGTTTGGAACTTGGCCCAGGAGAGAAAAGCCAATCAAGTTCTCTCTAGGGGTGTCCGCCGATGTCTTGGCCTAGATATATTTAATATGAGTGAACGTCGCTATAACGATGAGGCATTAAGAAAAATGGTCTGCTGGGATTCCTTCTCCAATCTGATCCATAGGCAGGTCCTCAAATGGGTCGGTCATGTGGCTCGTATGCCGGCGTCAAGGGCGCCAAAGGTTGCTTTGTTCGGATGGCCCTTGGGCCTGGAAGCTCACCGCTCCGCCAGGTATACATTCCCGCAGTGGGTGGCTTGGTTGTTTCAAAAATATGGCATTTCCGAGCTAGACTGGTTCCGATTGGCGCAAAAGCCTACAGGTAACTGGCTAAAAATTATAGACCAAGTCCTTCCACGTGCGCGGCCCGCCCGTTCGTACCAGGCGCGGCTCAACTCTTGGAAGGTCGGGGATGCAGCCATTCTCCCACCAACTTTGGCGAGTGAAGAGCGCAGCTCAGTTGCTGCTCCTACTCTCCCCTTACAATGCCCGGCGTGCAGCCACGTTGCCAAAACCGCCAGAGAACTTCAGGTCCATTATGATGGCCAACACGCGGTTTTTGATGAATTCCTTCTCACTGTCAGCACACGTCGATGTCCTCTATGCTCACAGGTGTTTGTTTACTCTTCGGACGCCAAAACTCATCAGTGTCCAAGTAAAATTCACACACTTGATGATTTGTCAAAAGCTGGTAGTGCGACCAGGTCGTGGACCCGTCCTCACTTTGACATGGAAAATCTGACAGGATGGGTCCTCTATGTTGACGGCTCTGGATGTCATGATTCAATAGTTTCTGCTGGTTGGGGGGTTGCAATATGGTCTCTCAACTCGGACAACTGGGCACCGGAGTGCGAGTTGTTTGGGCCTGAAGTCCTGGGATAAAAGATGGTTGGGAGCGGTCAGACCTACTAATAATGTTGGGGAACTTACGTCCATGGGTGAGGCCCTCCTTTGGCTTCAAGATGACCACGGGTATTTATTATGATTCTCAGTGTGCGCATCATGCCATCACGAGTACCACTCAACCAGACGCAAATGAAGTCCTTATCGGCAACGTAAGGGAAATTCTGTCCAAAGTCAGGGTCATGCGGGCAATCGATTTCATACATGTTAAAGCTCACACAGGTGTTGCCGGTAATGAATTCGCAGACCAGTTGGCGGATCAAGGGGCCAGAGGTCTTCAGACCACTATGTCTCGGCGTTGGTTGACCCCTTGTGACACCCCTGAAGAAGCCCCGGCAATAATGTCGGATCATTGTTGGCGTTGTGGTAAAGTATATACGGGGTCATCTCACGCCCGCTCCCTTGCGGGACACGAGGCATATTGTAAAGTGCCTGGAGCACCCCCTCCCTTCATTCGGTGCAGACACGGATGTGGTAAGCAATTTGCGTGGAAGTTCGCGGAAGGTAAGCGTAAACAGCCACATCATGCTCGAGAATCTCGCAACACTCATGAACGCATTTGCAGGGGCAGTGATGAACTCACGCGTACATGCCCTTTCTGTCATACAATTTTCCCTCCCTCCATTACTGATGCTACTCTCTTAAAGCACCGCAAAGAATGTGATCAAAGGCCAAATGACGCAGTTAACGAATGTCCCTCCTGGCAGTGTAGCATTTGCTCGTGTAAATTCACGTCGGGTGACAAGATTTCGCACGAGGAAAGTTGTCGGGGTAGCGCGTTGTTAAACAAAACCTGCAGGTTGTGTTCTGCCATTTTGCAAACGTCCTCCGCCAGAGAAACGCACGAGGAATTTTGTCGTGGTTCTGAGGAGGCAAATCTTAAATGTCTTCATTGTTCTCGCCCCTTCTCCACCATAGGCAGTCGTACAGCTCATGAAAAGGCGTGCTCCTCCAGACCGTCTATCCTGCGTCCGGTTTAGGTGGAACGGTCCCGCTTGTCGGGAGACCGGTCTGCCGCTTAGTGCGGTTAACGTGAGTCCCCTTTCGGGGCTGTGGACCTGCTTGCAGGTAACCACTGGGTGCTTGTCACCGACTCCGTGCCGCCCGTTGCCGTTATCTTTGGGATGGTCCCCAGTCCTTTTGTTTGGTCTGTCCGTTTCTGTTCGTTCGCCGTGGGGGGTCCCGTGGGGTCGGGCCGTCCGCTCGTTTTCTGGCCATTTTCGTTTCTTTTCCCTCTCGTCCTTTTTTTTTTGGTGTTTGTTTCTCTTTCTCTTTCTCTTTCTCTTTCTCTTTCTCTTTCTCTTTCTCTTTCTCTTTTTCTTTCTCTTTCTCTTTCTCTTTCTCTTTCTCTTTCTCTTTCTCTTTCTCTTTCTCTTTCTCTTTCTCTTTCTCTGTTTCTCTGTCTCTCTCTCTCTCTCTCTCTCTCTCTCTCCCTTTTTTCCCTTCCTTCTCCTTTGCAATTGTCACAAGCAGAGTGCGATTTCGACCACTTATTGGGGAGTTTCTGCTTATCTTGGTACGTTCCTATTTGCCCTGTTCCGGGTTGTTCTTGCTTTCTTTGTCCCTGGTTCTTGGCAGGCTGAGCTCTACGCTACGTGCTATCCACGTGACACTGCTCTTGGAATGGAGGACGTCGGGGTTTCAGGACGAGCCGGTTTTGGTCGCTTGTTGTTTTTTTTGGTTTTTTTGTTTTGTTTGTTCTTCTTTTTTTTTCTTTTGTTGTAATTTTGTGATGGCCCTTTTTCCCCCGGACGCGATGCTGATGCTCATGAAGCCATTTTGCTCCTCTTTCGCGCCCTGCAATCCCTGCCAACCCCTCATTACGAGCTTACCCATGTCGCTGGAAGCCCGCGTCGCCAAGCTTGAGGACGGCCTCTCAGACTGGTCGGCAACCACCCGCGCCAGATGGGAGGGGATGAAGGCTTTGGATGAACGGATGCAGGCATTGGTGAAAACCAAGACAGGCCTTTGGCAGGTGAAGGACGAACTCTTCAACCTGGTTATGGTGGACTTGGATCCGCTCTTGTCGCACGTCCCTGACCCCAACCACCAGATGCAGTTACGTGCCGAGCTCAGGGAGGTTCTATCCGCCCGCGAGGACATCGTAGGGGTCTTCCCGGTGCAACAGCTCTTGCCTCTTGCGCTCTTTCCTTTTTTTTTTCTTCTTCTTTTTTCTTTTCCTTTTCTTTTTCTTTTTTTCTTTTTGTGCGATGAACGGTTGGCCCTAGAAGCAGGCTTGGCCGATACCACTTGGAGTATCACCTCTTGCCGACTTCTCCTCTCTGCTCCGCCGTAGCGTTCTTTTGTGGCTTGGGCACGTTGCCCGCGTGGACTGTGCTCGTCTCCCCAACATGGCGTTATTTGGATGGCCTGATGGTCTGGAGCATCACCGTTCTTGTCGCTTCACGTATCCGATGTGGGCCCAGTGGCTGTTGCGAAAACATGGCATCTCCGTCATGGATTGGTTCAGGTTGGCCCTTAAGGCTCTACCAAGGGCGCGTCTGTCTGCAGCTCGGACACGGGCAGTCGACCAGTGGCGGCCGGGTCTTCCGGTAGCGCCCCCGACCACCAACTCCACGAGCTCCCGCTCTGCGCCTGCCGTTCTGCCTGTCCTTTCACGGCCTCCTCCGCCGCACTCTTCAAGTGCATTACGACAGCGAGCGTGCGATTTCAGATGGTGATCTCACTACTGTGGAGGTGAGCGAATGTCCTTTTTGCAAAAAGCCTTTCGCCTTTTCCAAGGCTAAGCGGCGACATCGGTGCCCTGCCAAGCCGCAAACCCTTGAAGATGTCGAGCGAATGCAAAATTGTCCGCCCAACCTTGACGACTCTTCATTGCGTGGCGTTGAAATTAGCAGTTGGCGTCTTTACACAGACGGTTCGGGACCTGTCCCGAAGGGCCCACGGTCTGCAGGTTGGGGGGTAGCGGTATGGGAGCGAGGGTCTCGTTCCAGCTCGCCGGACGTCGAGCTGTTCGGACCGGTGTGCCTCTTCAAGGTGATTCTCGTTGGATTGGCGCCGGCTCGCGCACTAACAACGTCGGTGAAGTCACGGCCATGGTTGAAGCCCTGCTCTGGCTCCAGTATGAAGCTCCTGGCCCAGAATCTGCGCCGGCCACTATTTTCTACGATTCTACGTATGCATTCAATGCCCTCACAGGAACTGATGACCCTGAAGCCAACTTGGATCTGATTCGGAAGGCTAGGGCCGTCTTCGCCTCTGCCTCTTCAACCCGTAACGTCTTTTTCCGACGCGTCAAGGGTCATTCGGGCGACCTGGGCAATGATAGACTTGCTGGCCGAGGAGCCAGAGGGGAGCAATCGTCACAGTCCGCCAGATGGCTCTCCCCCATGAATGTGCCCGCCGCCATCGATCCTTTGCTCATCGACCATTGCTGGAGATGTGGGCGAGTCTATTCGGGACCTAGTTATGCGCGTGAGCTTCCAGGGCATGAAGCGCATTGTAAAATCGCAGGTGCTCCTCCGTCACACATTTCGTGCCGTCACTCGTGTGGTCGTCTTTTTTCCTTGGACCTATTCTACTGGTTCAAGTAAGACTCGTCGCCACGCCCGTGAAGCTAGACATATATTTATTTCAAAAAATTTGTCGAGGGACAGATGA
>CAJNDS010002826.1:67500-112306 GCA_905221605.1 Symbiodinium natans
TTCTTTTCGGTTGTTCTCAGTTCCTGGTGTATAGGCCTTAGGTTGGCTGCGGAGGACCTTTGACCGTTGCCTGGTTTGTCTTGTCTGTCCAACTTGACATTTTGTTGCTTGTTCTTGGTTCCTCTTCTTCTGCCTCCTCTGGCCCTCTTCCCTCCTTCCTTTCCCTTCTTCTGCTGTCTTTCCGGGTCTTTCCTTCCTTCCTCCCTCCTCTTTTCTTTCTGGTTTTCGCTTTCTCGTTGTCTCCTTTCGTTTTTTTTTCTCTCCTCTTCTGTCCTTTTGCTTCCTGTCTCGTTCTCGTCCTCTCCCTTCGTCTTGCTTTTTTTTGCTTCTACCAGTTTCATGGATATGGAGTGCAATGGAGGGACGTATGGATGCACGACTGGCCCAGCGCGAAGACAAGGTCGCTGAATGGGGCCACTTTGCGGGTCAGGGTGAAGGGGTGCCAACCCTTGCTGGAACAAGCAAGGGAGATCGAGGGGGGTTCCAAGGAATTCTGGTGTCTGAAGGAGAAAGTAGGCGATATCTTGCTTCAGGCTCTGTCTGAAGAGCTCACCAAGTGTCCGCAAGCCTGGCAAGCAGTGCCGGATACATGGCGTACGGAACTCACCAGGTATTCCGTACTAAATTATTTGTCGGGGTCTTCAGTGTGGGCGGGAAATTCAGCTCCTCGGAGCTGGTGGACATCAGATTCCGGCCGGGGCTCCAAGGGCTGCGTGCCAACCTCTCTCTCTCTCTCTCTCTCTCTCTCTCTCTCTCTCTCTCTCTCTCTCTCTCTCTCTCTCTCTCTCTCTCTCTCTCTCTCTTTCTTTCTTTCTCTCTCTCTCTCTCTCTCTCTCTCTCTTGGGCTTCGTGGTACATTACTGTCTTGCAGGCTCATTATCAATGTGGCCGCGCAGCTGAAGGGGGTGGACGCCCGATTCAAGGAGGCGACCCTCGAGACAGGCGCCAGGTCGCTTGGGATTGAGGTTTGTTTGTTCTTTTTTTTGGGTTTTTTCTTTAATTTTTCCCCGGACGCGCTGCCTCTCACCGACGGCCGTTACAAGTTTTCATCGTCAAGGCCCCGTCTCCCCTCCCTTTCGTCGAAACCTTTCCGCTATAGCTGCCCCGAGCATGGAGGACAGGGTCGAATCGAGGATACAATGTCGGAGTGGGTGGCTGTCACCAGGGTGAGGTGCGAGGGCCTAACCACCTTCAAAGGGAAAAGCGGAGGAGTTGGAGGCGGGGAGCAGGGAGTACTGGCGGCTGAAGGAGAACCTCGCCGATGCCATTTGGGCTGACCTGGCTCCGGCTCTAGAAGGCACTGAGGCTGCCAGGTTGAATACGATGCACCAGGAACTGAGTCAGTGCTTGCTTTCCGTTGGACATACAGGGGGTTTTTCCGGTGGGTGGCCGCTCTTTTAAGGACGCCTCGGCCCTTGACATCCGCTGTCGCCCTTCTTTGGCGGCCTCACTCATCGGCAATCACGTGGCCCCCGTTCTCCGCCAAAAGAAGGGCACAGTGCGTATGTGGATACCGTCTTGGCAGAGATGAAGCGTAAGCGTCGTCGGTCCGCCTCGGCCCCTGATGCTACCTCCAAGGCACGCGCCCGCCCCCCCCACCCTCCCAGGGTGCTCGAGGACGCGATGGAGGCCGTGATCGGGGTCGGGACAACAGGCAGGGGGGTCGAGATCGGCGCCGTCGCTGAGCCCGTCGATTTGGCGCTCCCTTTTTCTCGCTCTCTCGCCGCGCATTTTAAGCCATCCGTGGGATTTTCCTTGGCACGCCGAGCTTGATTTCGGTTCGATGTCAGACTCCTTGCTTTCGCGTGCTTCATGTTTTTGTGCTGGCAACATGTACTTCTCCCCACCGACGTGTCGTTGTTGTTTTTTTGTTTTGTTTTTTTTGGGCTTTTGTTTTTTTGCACGTAGAGCATTTTCGGCAGCAAGTGGTTTACGCTTCCGTTCCTTTTAACTGATTGGGTTTTGTTTTTGTTCCAGTTTTGTTTCAGGTCCCTAAGGGACTCGCCCCTTGGACTTCCTGCCTGTTGCTTTGCAGCTTTGTCAGTTCTTGGCCTCTTACGCGACGTTCCGATTGCCGTTCATGAGTCATAGCCGTAGCTGCTTGCCTCTTGTTTGTGTTGGCCTCTGCGGGTTTCCATGGCGCGGGTGACCGATGCGACAGGGGCCGTGAGAGGGGTCGGGGTTGCGACCGTGACCGTGATGATCGTGCAACAGCACGCTCAGACCTGACGACGCTACAGGACGACCCAGCGCAGACCAACCAACGGTTGGGCAAGATAGCCAAGCTTTCCATCTGCGCTGCTCGGGACGTCGGTGAAGTGAAGCACCTCCAAGTAGTCTTGTTCCTACAAGGAGTGCTAGCAAAGTCACGTCAGGGGTGCTCAGAGAGTATGTCAATGCTCGTGATATGGTCCAGGCGCAATTGGTCAAGCGGGAATGGGTCGTGGCCGGACATTGGGGCATGTGCCGCACGGGGCAACTCACAGAAGGTGGCGCCTGAGGCAGGGATGGAGCGCGGAAAAGGGTCAAAAGGCGATCTGAGAGCCCGTCCAATGCTAGGCCTGCTAGGCCGCGTCGGTAGACTCTCGCCCGCTGCCGGTCTTGTCCGGGGCCACCGCTCGCCATTTTTTGAAAGGCACAGATCTCGCTTGTGGCCAGGAAGCTTAGAAGCCTCGACTCGCGCTAAAAGACTTGGGGTTTGTGTGGGGAAGGGGTTCTCGGATCTTGTTTTGGCTTGCTCTCCTTTCCTTTTCAGGTCATGTCTGCTGGTCATTGCGCTGTCTGGTCTAGGCTCGCGTCCGATGACGCAGTGTTTTTTGAGGTTTTATCGCGTCGTTGAAGGAACAGGTCGCGCCTTACGACTTTGACAACTCAAATCAACAGTACACGTGTTTGGCGCGCTGCGAGATCACAGCACCTGGGATTTTTCAGTCTGCGCTCTTGTGGACGAGCCCTGCAGATAAAATTTCGGCTAAGGTTTTTGGAGCCCTTTAAGTGTTGCTTCGTCTCTCTGATTTACTTTTTGGATGTTGCGCGCTGCAACTTCTTCGCTTGACGTGTCATGGACTGCTAGTTTGGTGTACGCCTCTCTTCGATTGGTGCGCGATTTCTCGCAGGCATTTCTCTCGAGTGAGGTGGTGGATCCTACATTTTTTTTTGCGTTCCTTCAGCTCTCGAGGTGTCTATTTGCTGTCCGTGACAGGTTGTGTGACGTAGAGACGCCTTCGCATCCTTCGCCCGAGCACCGATGCTTCCTCTTCTTGGTAAGTCTGAGGTTTTTAGTCTTATACTGCAGCGTGCCCTATGTGCTTATGCCCCTATCAGTTTTCGACTTAGGATTGTGGGGCAGGGCTGCTGTCTGGCTCCCCTTCTTGTATCTTTTTGTCTGCAGTTATGGAAGCATGGCGGCGCAAATCTGGAGGAGGGGTTAAGTAGTTGACGAAAATTTGACGGGGTGTTAGGGCGCAAGGAAGTCATGGACAAGGGCTCGTCGTGGGCGGAGTGCAGTTTTGAGGAGCTTGGCTATGCTAACGATGCTGCGCTCGTCCTTAATACGCCTGCTGACCTGCCGAATAAAACAGTTCATTGCCAGGCGCACTTACAAACCTGAGGGCTCACGGCTCACATTCTCTGTGGAAAAGACAAAGGCGTTAGCCGCCCACTCCCATAGACCGGCTCCCATTCCAGTGGTTGAGCGTGGCGGATTCTCCGAGGTGGAATTTTGTAGGTGCTCGCGTACAATTGGCTTCAGGTTGAACCTTGCGCGCGGCCGTTGCAGACGGCATCTGGCTGTTCCATGCACTGTGCACGGGAATGACGCGCGTTCCACACCTTCACGCAGGTCTTGAGCCGTTCGCCCCCCTGTGTTTAAAGCGCGTTTCAGCAGTGTTCATGACCTCAATGCCTACGTTGAGGAGATGCTTAAACCAAACACCTACGCTAACAAATTGTGCATTGGAGCGTTTGCTGTTCTCGCTGGCGTAGGGGCCAGGTTTACACCCTTAACCACCTTTGCAGCAGCTTCAGCGACAGCTGTGACGTAATCTTCTTGGCGTACCGTCCCAGCCTGTCGCATTTTGATGCTGTTGTTCCCGTGTGGTTGGTGCGAGACCTGACCCAGAGCCAGGACCGTAACTGTGCAGCTGCCCCAAACAGTATGCCTGTGCCGCCTAAAAAGGGAAAATCTTTCACACCACCGTCCGAGATATCCCAAACGAAGCCTGACATCCTTGTCTTGCAGGAAACCCGGTTAACGCTCAAGGGACCACTGGATGAAAATCTAATCCTACAGGGCCGAGGTTTCCAGTGTTTCTGGGGATTAGACTCTCCAAAAGTCTGGGACCGCCCTTGTGCAGCAGCTTCCAAGTCGTCCGAGACTTGGAAAGCAAGGGACGACTCGTTCTCAAACTTGTGATAAAAAAAAAACTGAGCTAACTCTGCAGACTTTTGCAACTTTCGGTTCCCGCGACCGTTCCCAACACACATTGAGCCAAAAATGTGCAGAAACGCACAAAGGTCAGATGGCAAAGGTTTCTATCAAAGATGCCAAGCCTGAGTTTCAAAAAGCCCGAAAGAGTAAAGACGCTGATACAGCATGGACCATCTTTGCCAACGCAGCAGAAAAATATCTTCGCAGCAGATGTACTTCAGTGCCTAATTGCGCGCCAGGTGAGCGTGGGCGGCGTCGACCACCGGTTCTCGCGCAGCAGACACCCACGTGTCGAACTGCTGACAAACTGCGACCCGAATGCATAGCCGCTGCTGCGTTAAGCAAGTGCTACAAGCACTTGCGCAGAGCCAGGGAGTTGCGTGTTAAGATGCTTCGTCTTCAGGGCCAAACTCGCGTTGGCCAAGACGATGTCGATATCAACAATCTCTCGCGGAAGCTACTTTCGTATGATGTCGTCTTCCAAGTCACGCGTGTTCCATGTGATACTGCCAGTTTAGACGTGGTAGACAACATCATCGAAGCTCTTACCCGGCACGCTGAAGAGCTGCAGTCCTTGCAAGCAGTGCGGCGATGTAACAGCTGGAAGCATCGCGTGAGGGAGAGTCAGTTCGCAGGTGGCAAAGCTGTCTATGCGTAGCTCAGAGACACCTCGCAGGTTCCCCTAAAAGCACGCCAGAATGGGTGCGCAAGATCTTGTTGATCTTGCAAAAGAAGAGCGGTCGCTGCTCTTCAGCCAACCTGAGCATGCTCCTTGGGAATCGTTTAAAGCGGCTTTCCAAGAATGTATATTTGTTGAACTGGCAGCAGAACTCTTCAACATCGAAGCTGGCTCACCCTGGCCTCTGAGTAACTGCGCTGCAATTGTGTCTTGCGTGCCCAGGCCTCAAGGTAAGGATGATGATGGCGAACATCCTTCAGTGGTTGTGCCCCTTCCCCTTAGATGCCCGATCCATCTCCAACCTGTCCCCGTCTATATGGGGTTAAGATATAGACAACCCCAGCCATGGAGGAATAAGTGGTTGCCAGACAGCATGCACGGTGCCCGTCCCAAGCATGAAACATCTGACGTTTCGTATGAATTGGCGCTGCAGCTTGAAGCTGCAGCCGCTGACTATGTCATTGGCGTATCCCTTGATAGACACAAATTCTTTTATTTACTACCCCATGAAATTTGCCATAACCTTCTTGAAGCGCTAGGGATGCTTGCGCAAATCCTTACAGCAGAAAGGAATTTCTACAAGCAGCTGAGTAATTCCTTCAAGCTTAATACTGCCATATCAGGCCCTTGCCTACATGCCAATGGCTTTGTGCAAGGCTGCTCACACAGCTTGTCTGCAGCCCAAGCCATTCTCTGCGTGTGGACTCGACGCATTGAGGCAACGCCCAGCAGGCATGAGCGCTTAAACACACGTGGGTTCCTTGATGACAGCAACTTCCGTGTGCAAAGCGATAACCCTGACTCTGCCATCAATCTTCCCAAAGATGCGTGGCAACGCAGCTTGCAGTTTGACGCGCTTGCGCTATTGCAAACCAATATCAAGAAAACCATTCTTTTTGCAAACGCTGCCTTGGCCGCGCAAGCTGCCCAGCAATTTTCCTCGGGAGGTGAAAAACTAAAATCAAAAAAGCTTCCTTTTCATTTGTCCGGGGATCCGTCACAGCTAGTGGTAAGCCCGAAATTGCTGTTCGCAAGAAGCGTTGGTCCAAAGGCGTTGCCCGCGTTCGATGCCTGAGGTGTCGTCGCTTAGCCTTCAAAGATCGCACGCAGGTGGCAGCGACAGGAGGCATCCCATGTGTGCTTCATGGCGCAGAACTGCAGCCTGTGACCCAACACCAGTTGGAGGCCTTAAGATGTTCAGTAACCGGTATGGTGTGGCGTGAGAACAACTGGACTCGCAGCCCCATAGCCACCTTCACCTTCATACTCCCCGGTCACTTTTTTGTTTTTTTCTCGCTTTTTGGAGGAAGGCCATGAGCCGACCCCTGCAGTGGCCTACGCAGCGACGCCCTTGTGTTGAGCGAGCTCTTCTTCTTCTTCTTCTTCTCCTCTTTGGACAGTTTCGCCCTTTCACCTGCCTCTCAGCCCCTCCGGGGATCCCCACGCGTTCCTATACGGAGGGATCCTTCAAGTTTGTAACGCCTGGAGGCCGCCGCCACGTGCCACGGTCGATTGTTGAGTCTCTGTGACTCGGGTAACGTAGCTATGTCGGCATCCCTGTCCTTAAACATGTGTGCTGATTGTTTCACCGTATGGTTCGCGAGCCATGACGTTCAGATCTAGTGAGGAACGGAGGGTGGGCTGCTTGGTGGATTTGTTGTTTGGTTTCGTCTGATGCAGTGCTTTGTGCTCAGGCAGCTCAGTAAACACCGTTGTCTGTCTGTCTGTCTGTTTTTCGCGAGGTCACTGGGCGCCGAGTGCTTTTTGAGTTTTTTTCTCACTGACGTTTTTATCACAAGTGACATGTTCAGTTTCCACATGTGTTCCGTTGTGTAGTTGACCAAGGATCACCGGCAAGTTCCCTGGTTATCTGTCGCCATCAGCAGGCTTGAAATTCGCCGATGTCCCCAATGGTTTGGCCGCAATTTCCAAGGTTCCTGCCGCAGGTTGGGGACAGATCCTTGCGTACATGGCGTTCTGCGAGGTCTCGCAGGATCAGTCTGCCGGAACTCCGGCCGCAGCCGGTGACTTGGCTTCAAGGTCTTGACCTCCAGCGACCCCGCCGAGAAGACTAAGAAGTTGTCAGCGGAGTTGGCCAACGGAAGGCTTGCGATGATGGCCATCATCGGCATGTTCTTTCAGGACAAGTCACAGCATGCACCTGTCGAAACATAGCATTCGCGATTGCCTTCAGTTAGGTATGTTAGGGTGTGTTTAGCGAGCATGTTGCAGAGCGTTGTCTGTGTGAAGGATGGTTTGACCGGCAGTGCTTGGGGTGACTGGGCCAACTACACCGCCTCCCCGCTGCGAGCCTTTGAGAACGAGCTCGGTGTTCAGGATCCCGTCGGATTTTGGGATCCGGCTGGTTTTACGGCCGACGGAAGCGTCGAGGACTTCAAGCGTCGCCGCCAGACTGAGATCAAGCACGGCCGCATCGCGATGCTTGCGGCAATGGGATACATTACTCCTGAGCAACTTGGTTGCGAGAGGTCAATGGGCGCCGAGTGCTTTTTGAGTTTTTTCTCATTGACGTTTTTCTCACTAGTGACATGTTCAGTTTCTACATGTGTTCCGTTGTGTAGTTGACCAAGGATCACTGGCAAGTTCCCTGGTTATCTGTCGCCATCAGCAGGCTTGAAATTCGCCGATGTCCCCAATGGTTTGGCCGCAATTTCCAAGGTTCCTGCCGCAGGTTGGGGACAGATCCTTGCGTACATGGCGTTCTGCGAGGTCTCCCAGGATCAGTCTGCCGGAACCCCGGCCGCAGCCGGTGACTTTGGCTTCAAGGTCTTGACCTCCAGCGACCCCGCTGAGAAGACTAAGAAGTTGTCAGCGGAGTTGGCCAACGGAAGGCTTGCGATGATGGCCATCATCGGCATGTTCTTTCAGGACAAGTCACAGCATGCACCTGTCGAAACATAGCATTCGCGATTGCCTTCAGATAGGTATGTTAGGGTGTGTTTAGCGAGCATGTTGCAGAGCGTTGTCTGTGTGAAGGATGGTTTGACCGGCAGTGCTTGGGGTGACTGGGCCAACTACACCGCCTCCCCGCTGCGAGCCTTTGAGAACGAGCTCGGTGTTCAGGATCCCGTCGGATTTTGGGATCCGGCTGGTTTTACGGCCGACGGAAGTGTCGAGGACTTCAAGCGTCGCCGCCAGACTGAGATCAAGCACGGCCGCATCGCGATGCTTGCGGCAATGGGATACATTACTCCTGAGCAACTTGGTTGCGAGAGGTCAATGGGCGCCGAGTGCTTTTTGAGTTTTTTCTCATTGACGTTTTTCTCACTAGTGACATGTTCAGTTTCCACATGTGTTCCGTTGTGTAGTTGACCAAGGATCACCGGCAAGTTCCCTGGTTATCTGTCGCCATCAGCAGGCTTGAAATTCGCCGATGTCCCCAATGGTTTGGCCGCAATTTCCAAGGTTCCTGCCGCAGGTTGGGGACAGATCCTTGCGTACATGGCGTTCTGCGAGGTCTCCCAGGATCAGTCTGCCGGAACTCCGGCCGCAGCCGGTGACTTTGGCTTCAAGGTCTTGACCTCCAGCGACCCCGCTGAGAAGACTAAGAAGTTGTCAGCGGAGTTGGCCAACGGAAGGCTTGCGATGATGGCCATCATCGGCATGTTCTTTCAGGACAAGTCACAGCATGCACCTGTCGAAACATAGCATTCGCGATTGCCTTCAGATAGGTATGTTAGGGTGTGTTTAGCGAGCATGTTGCAGAGCGTTGTCTGTGTGAAGGATGGTTTGACCGGCAGTGCTTGGGGTGACTGGGCCAACTACACCGCCTCCCCGCTGCGAGCCTTTGAGAACGAGCTCGGTGTTCAGGATCCCGTCGGATTTTGGGATCCGGCTGGTTTTACGGCCGACGGAAGTGTCGAGGACTTCAAGCGTCGCCGCCAGACTGAGATCAAGCACGGCCGCATCGCGATGCTTGCGGCAATGGGATACATTACTCCTGAGCAACTTGGTTGCGAGAGGTCAATGGGCGCCGAGTGCTTTTTGAGTTTTTTCTCATTGACGTTTTTATCACAAGTGACATGTTCAGTTTCTACATGTGTTCCGTTGTGTAGTTGACCAAGGATCACTGGCAAGTTCCCTGGTTATCTGTCGCCATCAGCAGGCTTGAAATTCGCCGATGTCCCCAATGGTTTGGCCGCAATTTCCAAGGTTCCTGCCGCAGGTTGGGGACAGATCCTTGCGTACATGGCGTTCTGCGAGGTCTCGCAGGATCAGTCTGCCGGAACTCCGGCCGCAGCCGGTGACTTTGGCTTCAAGGTCTTGACCTCCAGCGACCCCGCCGAGAAGACTAAGAAGTTGTCAGCGGAGTTGGCCAACGGAAGGCTTGCGATGATGGCCATCATCGGCATGTTCTTTCAGGACAAGTCACAGCATGCACCTGTCGAAACATAGCATTCGCGATTGCCTTCAGTTAGGTATGTTAGGGTGTGTTTAGCGAGCATGTTGCAGAGCGTTGTCCGTGCGAAGGATGGTTTGACCGGCAGTGCTTGGGGTGACTGGGCCAACTACACCGCCTCCCCGCTGAGAGCCTTTGAGAGCAGGCAGTAGACACGAGGCCGAATCATGCCTCTCACTTCACCAGTTTTGATTCGGCACGGTGCTTCAACTTGTTTGTATTATTTTGTGCAAATTTTGTGCTTTGTCCGACATGTCCAAAAGCCCAAGAGCCACCATGGCCTTGGCAAGTCAACAGTAAAGTGATCGAGCATAGTCCACTAATGCAGTAGGGTCTGCATCAACTTATGCAGAGCTGCAGAACGGCTCTAACCCCTCAACTGGGTGTGGTTTATATGATGTCGGTTCCAGGTTGACGTGTATCCAGTAGCTTAGCTATGGTTGCGACGGATCAGTACGCACTTCTAATGGCCTCTTTCCATTTTCCTAATGTGCTCCTAAGATTCCCACACTGGGCAAAACTGAAACTCGAAGCCCTTTGCTTATACCAAGCTTACTGTTGGCTTTGTGGGTGTTCCGGAGAAAGCTTTCTGCGCCCACTCCGCACCGTCCGATGCCAGTGCCTGTGCGGCCTGAAACTGCGGCTCCGTCTGGGCTCTGGGTTGGGGGGGGTTGCCGGGGTTAGACTTCTAGGGTTTGATCGGGCTTTATCGGGCTTTGGGTTTTGGTCTTGTTTGATCTGGGTTGATAGAGTTTGGGGTTGAGGAAGTTAATTAAAGGAGTTGAAGGAGGCTTGAGATCAACCTTGAGGAGCACCGCCCCTCAAAAAACACGAGCCTTGATAGATTGATGAAGCCTGGGCTGGGCGGGCGAGGTTCAAGACAGCTCTCGCTAGCATTTACGTCTGGCCTCCGAGCTAGACAGGACGTAAAATTTGCGTACTTTCTAGCAAGTTCGGAGGCCGGGTCTTGCGCGAGTGTATTTTGGGCCTCGTGGCAGGAAGAGCACCTGTGCAGAATCGTTCGGCTACACTTGCAATGCAGAACAAACATGTCTACGCCCAAAGCTCGTTGCGCAGGAGCGCTGCCATGAGCGGTGAGAACTCCCACGAGGCGAACAAGGTCCTGAAACACCCGAGGAGCAGCACAGTGCAGATCAGGACTAGGACGCACAGCAACAGATTGAAACAGCTGTCAGTTTTGTCATGAAAGTAAGACGGAATGGACATGCGTTAGCAAACCGTTGCTAGGGTCATCCCGACATAGCAGCAGAAGAGAAAGTAGAAGCAGGTTTTTCAAGAACTTCGACACCAAAAGCTGGGAACCCTAAACGCCAGACTTCAACATCAAGCTCGATGAATTTTGGTTTAAATCGAATCTTAATCTGATTAAGTTCGTCCAGTGGACTCATGGTTTGAACAGGCCCGAAGGTTCTTTTCAGGGCTCGAGGCAGAAGGCTGAACCCCGGACAACTTTGCGGACCCTGCAGGTATGCCAGGTATGCCTTTTGTGCCAACGCCATGACCTCGAAAAATCTGTGCTGGCGTGAGCTGCCCGATCAACTACGTGTATGAGGCATTATGAGGCCATGAGGCCATTCCTGCGGGACTGTCAAGCGTTTGTTTTGCTTCAGGCTTAGGCTGCATCTGGGGCATTTTGGGTATGTTCAGGGCTTCCATGCGTATTCTTGGTTTGAATAGCTCTGAAATGTTGACATGTACTGGCTATGGGTTTTATCATGTTGCAATGTTTGCTTAACAATGGGTTCTTAATTTGGAACGAGATTTTTTAAGAGTTGCTTGCACCGAAGCTTCTGCATCACAGTAGTGAGCACAGTGTCAGCAAGGGCAGGGGATGTTTACCAGAGTTGCTCGAATGGTAGGTCTATAATCAGAAGTTCTCAAGACTGAAGGTGACAAGGGCAAATTTGACAATGGCTTGCTGAAAATCCAGGTGCTCTTTCTGGCCAAGGGCCAAACGAAATTTAGGTGGGGCTAAAGTTTATTTTTTGGGGTTGGGGTGTTAGGAACGTTCAGTTTCCAGTCCACCACAAAAGACCCCCGAGACCCAAACCCTGAATCCCCACATCTAAAGAGCCTTCCATGGGTCTCCACCTCTGTCCTATTGCAAGCCGGGTCAGGATTAAGAGTTGTCCCAGAGTAGAGAGTCTTCTGTTTGGTCGAAACCTGGGCGGGGGGGAAGGGGGCAGGGGAGGGGCTCTTTCTCTTTCTCCTCCTCTTTCTTGTCCTCTAGAGAAGACCTGCTATGAACTAATTAGTTCCCTTTGCAGTGCCCCTTTTGTGGGTGGGAAAGCCAGCTAGTGGGTGTTAAGGGCTCAACACTTCCTTGGCCCTCTTTGGCTCGTAAGTGTTTGGAGGGCTCTTCGCCCCCGCATTGTGGAGGATGAGCTTCGCTTCGACATAGCCACTCCGGAGCGTTTAAGAGCTTCAGGTGATTAGGTCCAAATTTAGGGCAATTGCTTCAGCTCTTAGGGTTTTGCCGGAGCCTGATTATTTGTCGCCATCAACAGGAATGAATTTCGCCAAATCCCATGGTGCTGTAAAGTCGATGGTCACCTATCCAGGCTTGCTAGGGCGAAAAAGTCTTCGCGTGGAGTTCGTAACGTCGTCATCGGTGATGCTGAGTTCGCGGACGACACGGCCTTGGTCGGTTGGATAAATGAGTTAAAAGGTGCCGAGGCTATCTTTGTTCAAACGCTCCTAGATTGGGATCAACAAGAACGTGCTGGCAAGCGGAAAAAAAAGATCCCGGGCGGGCGCCAGCCGACGGACGTGCTCAATCGTTTCGAGTCCCGCATGCTTAAACATCTTGGGGCCACCCGTTGTGAAAACGCGGATCCTGGGCGGAGACCAAGCGGAGAGTGCAAGCCTCTCTCTCTGTCTCTCTGTGTCTCTCTGTGTCTCTCTGTGTCTCTCTGTGTCTCTCTGTGTCTCTCTGTGTCTCTCTGTGTCTCTCTGTGTCTCTCTGTGTCTCTCTGTGTCTCTCTGTCTCTCTCTGTGTCTCTCTGTCTCTCTCTGTCTCTCTCTGTCTCTCTCTGTCTCTCTCTGTCTCTCCCTGTCTCTCCCTTTCTCTCCCTTTCTCTCCCTGTCTCTCCCTGTCTGTCCCTGTCTCTCTCTTTCTCTCTTTCTCTCTTTCTCTCTTTCTCTCTTTCTCTCTTTCTCTCTTTCTCTCTTTCTCTCTTTCTCTCTTTCTCTCTTTCTCTCTTTCCCTCTTTCCCTCTTTCTCTCTTTCTCTCTTTCTCTCTTTCTCTCTTTCTCTCTTTCTCTCTTTCTCTCTTTCTCTCTTTCTCTCTTTCTCTCTTTCTCTCTTTCTCTCTTTCTCTCTTTCTCTCTTTCTCTCTTTCTCTTTCGTCAAGTTTTGGTCCTTGGGCTCTTACCGGGGAAGAGGTGGTTCGGCGGGACTCTCGTGCTCTCGTAAGTTGCGTGTCATGCGTTGTGTGTGCTTGAGGGTTTGTTTTTTCTTTGTTGGCGTGCTGCAAAACCAGGGCTTGGAACCTGATGCAAGGTTCAACATGCGGGAATTCGGGTACTCGGACGAGGCATTGCGTCAAATGGTATGTTGGAATGACTTTTCATCCTGCTTCATCGGAGTGCACTTTTGTGGCTGGGACATGTTGCTCGTGTGGATCGTACTTGTCCACCTAAAATGGCATTATTTTGTTGGCCAGAAGGGCTGGAGCAGCATCGTTCTTGCGATTCACGTACCCCATGTGAACCCAGTGGTTACTACAAAAAACACGGCATCCCAGTCATGTACTGGTTCAGGTTTGCTCAAAAACCGACCCGTAATTGGCTTTGCATAGTTGACAAAGTTTCACCGCGGGCATGTCTTTTTGCAGTTCGTACTCGTGCGGTTGACCGCTGGAGACTTGGTGTGCCAGTTGCCCCCCCCTAGCTTCCGGCCTCTTCTGCAAAAACTATTCAGGTGCACAATGACAGCGAGCATGCAGTTTCTGGAGGTAATATCACTACTGTGGAGGTTGGTGAGTGTCCCTTTTGCAAGAAGCCTTTCGTTTTTGCAAAAGACAAGCGAACGCACAGATGTCCGGCCAAGCCGCAGACCGTGGAGGATGTCGAACAAATGATGAGTTTCCCGAAGGTGTTTCATTAGAAGGTGTTGAAATCGGCAGTTGGCGCCTCCACACAGACGGATCGGGGAGTGGCAGTTTGGGAAGGTGGGTCCACTTCGAGCTTTCCTGAAGTCAAATTTTTTTGGGCCGGGGTGTTTGTCTCAAAGTGACCCTCGTTGGGTTGGGGGGCGGAATCGCGCACCAGCAACGTCGGAGAAGTCACAGCAATGGCCGAGGCCTTGTTGTGGCTCAGGGATGAGGCGCCAGGTCCGCCTTCTGTTCCAACCTCGACCTGGTCGCAAAGGCCAGAAACATCTTGTCTTCCGTGCCCCAGTCCCGAAATCTCTTTTTCCGGAAAGTCAAGGGTCATTCTGGCGATCTCGGGATTGGGCAGAGCTAGCAGCAATCGACGCAGCCCAAGCGGTGTCCCCGCTCAATGTTCACCTAAACTCGATCCATTGCGTATCCATTGTTGGAGATGCGGGTTTTTTCAGATCCTCACCATGCGCGAGAGCTCGCTGCGAGCAGGACTCACCTTCTGCCCTGCCTAGCCCTCGTTCGATCATGCCGTCCCTATCACAAAATCCTGAAATGTGGAAGTTCTTCGCTGCCGGCGGGCTGCGGAAAAGAGGGTTCAACACTGGGGTTTAGGGTTTAGTTGAGGGTTTCAGTGCTTGGGGCTTCAAGTTTTAAAGGTTTCACAATGTAGGTTGTTTTCAGGGAGAACTCACCCACGGTGTGGCGCGCGGAATTTGCAGCACAGTTTAAGATGCAGTAGGGCTGATCAGGGATCAGCTTGTACACAGCCGTATTTCTGTTTTGGTCTGCAAGCTTTGCGGAGACAAGGATCAGAAACCCTCGGCAGTGCACCAGAGCTCAGGGGCCGCATCAAGATCTTGATTTCGGAGAATTTGCAATATGCATATGCCTTGGCTGGGTTCTGGGTTCCACGCGTGGGTCTTCAGAATGTCTGCTTCGTTTCGGCCTTTTCAGTATTGAGGTCGGAAAATGGTGTGGCGAACTTTTACACGTGCTTGACATTGACATGGCCCGGAACATGAAGACACTAATTGTAGTGGTCAGTGTAAAGGAACATCTTTCCAAGCATCATGGTGGCACGCGCGCGTGTTCCAAGATGGCGGTTCGATTGGATTGAACTTCGTTGACGATGAGGGCAAGGACATCTCCTCAGGAAGGAGCGGCTTGCATGAAGTAGTGAAGGAATGGTTCGTTGAGCTTGAAGGCATGCATGGTTCTAGGCCTTGCACTGACCCGACTAGCCGTGAACATTGAAAATCTGAGATCCCGGTTGCTCACACCTGTTGGCACAAGGTGCGCAGCAAGAACTGAGCCCTCGAGATGTTGGGTGCCGCAGGTTGTCAATGCTGGGGTACACTGGTGCCTGCCGCCAAGACCCAAGACCCAAACCTTCAACCCCCTAACTTTCAGCAATCCTAAGCGATATATCCATCTGATTTGCCGGCATGGGTGCAGCCCGGGCATTGTACAGAGCAGAGGCTCGCAAAAAAGGGTCCAATTCGTCATCGCGTTCGCAGTCTAAACCCAAAGCGGCCGAAGGAGTGAGGCCTCGCATTCCTCAACGTCACAGGTTCATGAGCTCCCAAAGTCCATGCTGTCTATGATCTTTAAAGATTTCTACGCTCCTAAGTCGCAGACCCTGAGCCATAAGGCCGGAGCCTTCGGCTAGTCGCTGACAGTCGGTTCAGGGCACGGCGGGAACAGAAAATATAATATAATTTCGTGAGCTATCACATTTAGTATGTTGCAGGGGGTTTCCTTTGGCAGAGCAAAGATGTCATGCTCATGACAGAAATGTGGCGATAGCCCCCCCACCCAAACCAAAAAAAACCTCCCCCTCAAACCAAAGCGATACCCTCAGTTCTCAGAGGAGCGTGCGCGGCAGAATCGTGCATAGTGCAGGATCATGTTTGGCAGAGCCTCTTGTGTGTGAATCTGATGTATTCCTACGTGTAGCCCCACCAGGCTGTAAGTAGTAAACAAGCCGTTCGCACCTGACGCCTCAACACTATAGGAGCTCAACAAACAAATCTGATTTCCCTGGCTGTACGGGGTCAGGGTAGGCATGCAGACGAGATGCCGGGTTGACGGTTTTGTGCACTTGAGAGCGCCCTAGTCGTTCCACAATTCCTCCATCCATCTATGTCCATCCTCAACCGCAGGCTCTGTGTGGCCCTTGCAGACTTTGACTGGTCTAGTTTTCCTCCCAGTCGCTGCAACAATGCCCTCAAGCTGCGGCCTCAAAAGCGTGAGTCCGGGCCGGTTGATGGCAGTGGTTTCTTGGGCTTTTTGCGGTTTCTGCTGCACCTGTCGTGGTGAAGTCATCGAGTTCAAGAGTTCAAGAGAAGGTGGGGGTTGGGTGTTGGCGTGAGCGATGATGGGCCGGTAGCTGGAAATCCAGTGGAAGGGTATTCACACACTTGGGTTTTAATGTTGGGCCTTCTTTGCTGCGTGTTTTGGTAATGCAACTCACGGTGACCTCCCGAAAGCTTGTGACGAAGGCGGAAAAGTGGTCTCGAGTCAGCGTGTCTTAGCATCGCCTAGGGCAAACAAGCAGCGCCTGATGCATGTTCTCAGAAAGGCCAAGAGCATAACAGTAGATTGCATTTAGAATTTTCACATCCCAATCCGTCCCAATCCATCCAAATCCATCCTATGCCCCAAACCAAGCCTAACCCTCAAACCCCAATGTGACCGGCAAAGGCCAGAAGACTGCCATGGCTGTCGCCGCTGGTGCGGCAGCCGCATGGGCCTCCACGGCAACTTGGGCCGCAGAGAGAGTTTTTGGGGTGGGTGTCTGATATGAAACCGAAGAAGTTCGAAGAGTTGCGTTGACGGCTTCAGGGCATGTTATGAGGCCCTCGGGTGTACAAAGAAGAAAAGGGTTTTGAGAGAAGGTTCCTAGTTCAAGCTTCCTTTCAAGCTTCCTTTCTGCTCTCAACCCTCACTCCAAGGCCTTCGTGCAGAGCAGTCCAGCCGGTCAGGCCCAGGGGGTGTGGCCAATTGCGGCCTCTTGTGGCCTCTGGATTTTAGGCTTTGCTCTTTGGGCTTTTTTGAGCTGAGACTCACGATTTTATTTCAGGAGGCTATAGCCCCCCTATAGCACTGCACAGGCTCCACACGCATTTTGATTGCATATGCGACCCTAGGTTGCGTGTGCGCACGCCACCCCAAGGCTTGGTCAACTTGTGACTGCTTGAACGAAGGCTGCCCCGGAACGAAGCAGTGTGCAGCTGCGGGGTCGAGTAGCGGCGCAGACAAGTGCCGAAGGCAAAGACCTCGCCCTCCCTTCCTCTCCCCGCCCCTCTGCCGTTGTGGGGTTCTCCGTCTCGCCAGCGTTTGGGATGATATCCGCCATGCTGCATGGCTGGCTGTTGCGATATCTGTTCCTGCTGTCTGCTGCAAACTCGTAGGGTTGTGCCGCCAGGTTTTCAGCGTAAAAGACTTCAGAGCATTGACACGGGGGAGGACCCTTGTATGGAGAGCATGAGCCTGAACAGCTGCAGTTGGGCGCTTGAAGGTCAGAAAGAGCATGCCGGCAATCCACGTTATTTCAGCCCCCAGCAAGCACCCTTTGCGAGCACTGCAGTCCCGTTCCACGTGAACATCACAAGCCTGTATCATTCCACTTATGTAGTCGTATGCATCTAGAAAGGGCTCCCGAAGAAATTCCCCTGGGTTCAGACCAGGCAGCAGTTCCTCCAGCCTTGTTGGCTGCACCGCCGTGGCTTCGGCATCAGCTGCTTGGCATTCTGAGGGGGGAGAAGTTCGGTTCGTGGCTTACATGTGTCTGACATGTGTCCGCGGGTTTGGGTTGAAAGTGCAGTTGTCCTTGGATTCGGAACACGTGGAGAGCAGAGGTGTGGCAGAAGAGGGGTCGTCCGAAGGCGGAGGGCGTCGGTACTTGACTCCTTTGGCGCTTTCCCGCGCTTTCCCTCTTTTTCCCCTTGAGCCACCACGCTGTGCGCTGTGCTTGGGGTGGGCTCCGGGAGTTGACACACGTCACTGCGAATCACCCCCCCAAATCCTAGATGCCCTAACCTGTCCCCAAGGCCCTCCTGGCCGCGCAGCTTCGTGGCAAGGACCGGGGCCCCAGAAGCTTTGAGGAGGGTTTCTAGGCCGGAGGAACTGCAGCGTTTTGGGGAGGTTCAGGTGCCCCGAGCCTGACAAGCATATCAAGCATAGAAGAATCCAAGAATCCAACCCCTTCAAATCTGCAAACTCCAAGCCCTGTGCCAAATGGAAGCTGCCGCCAGGAATCTAGAAACATGCATCCGAAGGGGTCTTGGAGGGGTCGAGGACCGTGAAGTAATTTGGAGTGCCTTGAGTCTGGCATACGTCTTTTTTTAATCTCTGGGTTTCAGAATCTTAGGCGGCCACTGTGCAAATTGCATGCAGTTTGCACGCTGAAGCATTGCCTTTCCCTCTTCGCAATGCCCCGAAGCTCAGGCCAGCTGCAGCCGCAAATCCCAGGCGGGACGGGATCAGGAGGGCTCAGGGGCGATGTGAGGCCTCGTGTGCATTTTTTTGGTCTATGGGTGATCTGCCATGATCTGCCCTTCGGATGAGTTCGTTTGAACATCAGCGTAAGAGGGTGCAAGCATCGCGCCGTGGTTCCCTTCCAACAGGGGCTCGGATGCTGGATGCGTTCCGAAGGTACATGTAGGTAGATTGCTTGTTTTTTCGAACGTTTGAAGCACTCTTCAAACAAGCACGTCTCCGTCTCTGAGCTTGTCTGTCCAATCGAAGCCTCCAACCTTACATAAGAGCTCCTGAATATCCACTTGGCAGGGTTTCCCGAAAGTCTTGAACCGAAGGGGCCAACCACACTGTGGTCTTAGAGTCTTGGGGCATGGGGTGCCCCAAGCTTTCCCTGCGTTCACGCAAAGGTTCAAAAGCCGTAAGGCCGTGGAGCCCCAACTTCCGATAAGCTCTGAATCCCTCAGCCCTCTACCCCAAACCTGCGGAAGGTCCAACAACAACCCCCTCGCTGCTCCCTGAACCCTAAACCCCTAGTCACAAAGGAGGCTCCCCCAAACAATGTACAGCATCAAAAGTCGCCTGCAGCCTGTGCCCCATATGTGCCCCTGAATCTGCACAGTCAGCCCTTCACATGCCCAGTACCAGAAGGTGGTCGTCAGTGCCTTTGAGAACGAGCTCGGTGTTCAGGTGCAGCGCTTTTCCTTGCATCTTGCAAACATTGCCAGACCAAAATGCGGCACTTTTCGAAGGGTTTTCCTGACATCATTGGCCTGCAAGAGACTCGCCGCACCTCCTGAAGCCCTACTGCTTTGATATCCAAGCTCAGCCATTCCGCTTTATTGTTGTCTGTGGTTTCCTGGGTGCCTTCACCTCCATCCAAGCCCAAAACGAAGTTTTTCTGGATGACGTTTTTCTTGCAGCTTCTCGTAGGAAAGGCGAGTGTGCATGGTCATGGGGGGTCTTATCGTCAAACAGCGGGATTGGACAACTGGGAGGGCCGTTGAAGTCTGAATTGTTTAACGTTTGCTACCAACTGAGCTATAGCCGGCTTGCTCCCAGGCCTTTGGAAGTAGAATGTGCGAAACAAACAGTTGGAGTCAACAAGTGTCAAGCCTTGGTGGTCTTTCTCTTGGTGTCCTCCAGAAAAAACAGTGAACCAAACCATAGGCCGGTATTCCAGCAAATGTGGCGAGTGAGGATCTCACGACCTTAGGCTTCCCGTTTTGCTTTCGGAACCTCCAGCTGCTCGGTCCCAGCTCTTGCTTGAGGCTTGAAGCTCGGAGTTGTCTCGGAATCACGGGGTGGTTGTCAAATGGGGGAAGTTCGTTCCTGCGTGTCCGCGTCGCGCATTCATGCTTGCTCATTGTCTCAATGTTCTTATTAGCCAACAAAGTTCAAACTGATATCCAAGCCAAGCCACGAGCCGCATCCTACAGTGTCCTAGAAAGTGGAGCCCCAGAGCCGACAGTGACCTCTCAGAGGAATCAGAAGTTGCGTTCGCGACGCCAAGGCTTCGGAGAGTCTTCGGAGGTGGAAACTCTAGAGGTTGATGACATTCTCAGTTTCATTCATTTCATTTTTTCTGTTTGCCTTCGCACTCGCACAGGTTTAAGGAGAACAAGGCCTGCCGTCACCAAAACGCTCAGCTTGGAGAACGAATTCAGGACAAATCAAGCAAAAAAATGAGTTTTTCCAGGTATGAAGGCTTTCCCGGAACCGCAGGAAGGCGCATCACCTCAAAACCCGTTCTGCGCAGTCGCCCTTCGGTTTCTGGGATCCCATCGGCTTCACCGCCGACGGTGATGTCGACGCCTTCAAGCGCCGCCGTGCCACCGAGCTCAAGCACGGCCGAATTGCGACCCGTCTCCGCTGCAACGAGCACACTTCTTTTTGGGCAATTTTTGAACAAAAGAACGCTCCAGTTACAGGTGAAAGGGTTGCATTCTTGCTCTCAGAATAATTGCTCTCACAGTTGTAAAGTGAATAAGGCGATGCTCGCGACGATGGGTTACATGACGCCAGAGAAGCTTGGTCGGCAGCTGATTTCGTAAGACGCCCTGGTATGCCAAGCGGCAAGTTGGAACGACTCTGCTTGCATGCGTGTGAATCTTGCCGAGGATCACTGGCAAGTTCCCAGGCTACTTGTCCCCATCCATGGACATCAAGTTCGCAGACGTCCCGAACGGCCTTGCGGCCATCAGCAAGGTGCCTGTGGCAGGCTGGGCGCAGATTTTGGCCTACATGTCCTTCTGCGAGATCTCTCAGAAGCAGGACCCCGGTACCAAGCCTTACGACGGGGACTTCGGCTGGAAGGTGCTCACCTCCGACGATCCGGAGATCAAGAAGAAGAAGTTGAACTCCGAGCTTGCCAACGGCCGCCTGGCCATGGTGGGCATCATTGGCCTCTTCTTCCAGGATGGAATCACTGGATCCCCCTGGGGCTACTGGGCCGGCAACCCCAGCTCCTTCTGGAAGGCGGGAGGCTCTCAGGTCTTGAAGTTCTTGTGCTCTCTGCAGCGCCCTCTGTCATGATCACGCTGCAAGGCAACGTCCGCGTCCTTGTTCAGCCCCTGTACAGACTAATAAGTTAATAAATATAAACCCTGACCTTACAGGACAGGCGTAAGTCTTCAGGTGACCTTCAGAAATTTCACCCCTAAAGAGAATTGGCCAAGATCACCCTCCCCTACGAGGCGTAGGCTTAGCAACATCGGCAGGCGTTCGAGAGCGAGCTCGGCGTGCAGGCGCCCGTGGGTTTCTGGGACCCCGCCGGCCTTAGCAACCTGGCATAACTTGGCTACATCGGCTTGCAGGGTCTTGAGGCTTTAAGGGCTCGAAACTTGAGGGTTGAAAGGCTGTTGATGGTCCCTCACTCTTTTTGCTGGGGGTTGGCGCAGGGGTCATGAACCCGAACGCTTCAAGGTTTAGGGTTTAGGGTTTCGGGTTTAAGGGTTTAGGGTTTAAGGGTTAAGGGTTTAGGGTTTAGGGCCTCGGCTTCCCTGACGGACATCCTCAGCCTCACTGCTCCAAGTCGTCCGCCCCCAGGGAAGGTCTGGTCGAACTAGTCCCCTGCATGGATCACCTTCTCGGGTTTTAGGGTTTTTCAGTTTAGGGTTTAGGGTTTAGTTTGGTTTAGGTTTCGGGCCGATAGCTCTTTCTGTTCTCTCGTGTGCAACAACCGAGAGTTGCAATCTGCAAGCTCTAGACGCGATACTTTTTACACACTGCAGTCGTTCCGAACCACGTCCAAGAGCAGAGACAAGCCTCCCAATGAACAAGGGGCGCGCAGCTACGAAACCCGCCTCCCCTAAGTCCGGAAGCCTTTGCAGGTGCGGACGGCAGCGTGGAGAACTTCCAGCGCCGGCGTGCCACGGAGCTCAAACACGGACGCATTGTGACTGGACACCCAAGAGAAGTTCAGGAGGTTGTCAAACTTTAGAGACTTTAGAGGGGGTTTCTGTTCGTTCGGGGGGCGCTTTCCAACCGCGAAATATGACGTGTTGGCAGACGGTGGCTTCTTCTAGATGCTGAGAGTGCTGAGAGATTCGAAGCTTCTTCTAAATTTTCTTCTTAGCGTCGGATCCTCAAATGCTTGTTTTGCTAGAATTAGAAGATGCCTTGGACAACTGGCATTGCGGGGACCTTTCTTGCGGGGACCTCTCGGCGCGAACGTGAGCCCTTTAGCCGCACTTTAGGGCTTGTTCGAGAGGGGAATCGATGTCGGACGCCTGAGGCGATGTTGGCCACGATGGGCTACATTACCCCGGAGTGGCCGGCTTGCAGTTCACAAGCTTCCCCGACGGCGGAGTCCTCCACGGGCGAGGGAAGGGACTCAGCTAGGGGTAAGGTAGTGCCCCTACTGAGACCAACTCCATACCCTGAGGGGTGTCACCATCGTTACCTTGGTGTATTTCTTTTTGGTGTGCCTGTGGAATTGTTAGGGTGACGAGTGCCGCCAGATTTTACCTTAACGGCATCCGCCAATTATTGCACCTCTTTCTTCTGGTCCCGATTTCTGGGTGTCTTTTTCGGGTGAAGGTGTTGGGCGGGGTGCTCTTGCAGTGCCTCTGCCGCCTTCTCTCGAAGCGGTGTCGTGTCGGGCAGTTTTCCTGGGTGGGCTGCGGGACGAAGATACCCTCGGTCAAGTTCTTCTCGAGGTTTTTGTGGTAACTTCACACCCCAGAGTACCCTCACTCGTTTATTCACATGCGGTTGCAAGTGTGTCGTCGTTTTCAGCTGGTTCGGAATCGGCGAAGTCGGACCTGTTTACAGCTTCTACGAAAAAGGCAGGTTCGTGTTTGGTCTCCGTTGACTGGGTGGTCGGATTTTGCTTGTCAAGGGATAGGCTGGAACGACTAGCCGAAGTGAGCAGGGGGACACGACCCCTTGTGGCGGTGTTTTGGCCACGTGCCAACACCAATTCAGGCAAGCCCGACCCCCCTTGCTATGTTTCTGCCTTTACCTGTTCGACAAGGGATGTGCCGGGACCTTTGTAGATCGATGTGACCGTAGGCACACACTCGCTATGGATACCTTTTTCCTTCCCCAGATGAGTGAGCGGGAGGTGGGCGACTTGGATTTGCATTTTCTCTTTGGTTTGGGCTTGTCGTTCTGCTGGTCCAAGTACGTGTAGTCGCCAAACCAAACACCTGACCTGTCCTGTCCTTGCAGTTCACGAGGCGCGGCACCGACTGGCGTCGGCCTCCCCGTGGCCGTCGCGTGGGCAACCGTGCTGCTGCGTGCGTTTGTGTTTGGGGCTTGAGCTGTGTTTTGTGATTCTTGCACTTGCGCGGGAGGTCGGCGGGAGATGACACTATATGAAACTGTTTGAGCAACAGGGGAGTGATGCAGCATGGAGATACGTCCGGGCTGCATTTTTTTTCAGGGAAAGATTTCGCTGGGGTCTGCTGAGGTGGCCATCTAAAGCGGTGGTTGGGCCCATGGTTTTTCGCTACTAGGGGTCGAAGGCGTGGGGAGGTGCGGAGTTCAGGGGAGGGGCTCGGGTGTCCGGGCCGTTGTGGTGCGCAGCTTCCGTTGCTCTGTGCGGAAAGGGTGTGACTGTCGAGTGGTAGCGGGGCCGAAAGATCAAGGTTTATGGTAGAGGCGACGCTTGCAGTGATGGCTGCTTCACTATGGCCAAGGGCACTTGCCTGTCTCTTCTTGACGTACGGTGGGTGAGGGCATGCGGGCAGGTCGGGAAGACGGTCGAGTTTGCTTTAGTTTATCCTCGTTGGGCGGGGGGCGCGTGGGAATCCCCGGAATCACCTTCAGAGCCGAGCGAGATGTGTTGTTGTAGACAACGAAGAAGCTCTCGGCGGAGCTGACTACCACCTCACAGAAGAGTATCCGCTGGCCCAGGTGCTCAGGTGTCGGGGTGTACCTGTTGTTAAGTTGCTTTGATGTGTGTGTTATGGACTACATGTGGGCGGTTTCGTGTCGATTAGTGCTTTCCTTTTTATGCAACAGCTAACGGTAGACACAACTGGGGGGGGGGTTCGTGGGGGATGTCCCCACCTCGGTGGGTCCCATCTCTCATAGGATCCCCCGAAAGGGGGAGATGTCCTGGCAAGCATACTGCTCCTCATTCTTTCTGCCCAAGACCGCTTATTCACCACTCGACAATCTGCTGGGAATTCTCAAGCACAGCCAGTTTTGAAGGCACCTGGAGCGCGCCTGAAAACCGCTAGAGATTCCGAGCATTTCACTCAGCGCATGTGGGGAGCCATCAACGTTAGAACCTTTCACACCCGTATTGACAATCAAGGGGGGGAGCTTGTAATTGAGGGAGCAGATCCAACAAAACCTTCTGAGGTATGCACGGTGCTGGAACAACCTAACATTTCGTTAGGGGCACTGTCAGAAGTGCGTTGGAAAGGACAAGGAAGTATCCGACTAGGCTCATATTTATGCCTGTTCTCCGGGCTACCGCCGACGGTGCCCGTATCGTTATCGGGTGTAGCTTTTGTGTTGGACAAGCAGATGCAAAGGGCCTGGGCAAGGGCGGGCTCGGAAGTTGAGTATGTTAATGAACGCCTCATCAAAATCTGTCTTTTGTTGGAAGGCCGGGTGTTTCATGTCATTTCAGCCTATGCGCCTACGTTTCGGGCATCAGAACAAGAAAAAGATGCGTTTTATCAGGAGTTATAGGGGCACTGGTGGCGCAACGTCGGGCAGGGGAGGAGTTAGCAATTACGGGTGATTTTAATGCTCGTGTGGGAACTCGGGAATCGCGGGAAGTCCGATCGCAGGATGTGGAAGAGGGACTTGAGGCTCGGCCTGGTTCTTGGCAGGTTTGGTATGCCTGAGTGATAACGGTAAGCTACTTTTGATTTTGCCGGGCGGGAAGAGGACAACCGCTACGTCCTGCACGGCAGCGCAACCGTGCCAAACTCTGGCGTCAAATAGATCATGTCGTTACTGCTGCTGGCGCTGCTGCTTTTGTGCGTGATATTCGGGTTAGGCCGGGGTTGGATTTTGACAGTGATCATAGACTGGTACGAACTACCCTCAGTATAATGCGACGGTGCAAGCAGCCCTGGGGGGGAAAGCGCAGCAAGGGGCTTCCAATGCCATGACCCGCCCTCCGGAGTTGAACGTCTCCGCTCTCAGGCAGGATAACAAGGTCTCGGAAATTTTACTCGTCTGGAGGAACTTGTGTCGGAAGGCAAAGTAACAGGATAACGAGGTAGAGTTAGCTCGGCTATCGGCGGAACGTCAGGAAGCGTACGCGCGTCGTGACACTGATGCGGTGGTAATGCAACACTACAAGGACGTCTGCAAGCGCAATAAAACGAGAGTCAAACAAATTCTTATAATGACTGGTGGGCGCAGAAAGCTAGAACTCTACAAGAAGCAGTTGACCGAAAAGACCCTAATCATCAGTGTCAGGGGTACAAAGAATTGAGGCGCGTTTTGCAGCATGCGCCACGACTCGGAAAAGTCCGTTGCTGTGCTCTGCATCTTCTTCGCCTTTTCTACGCCCGGTTCGCCCCGCCGGTTGCGTTCTGGTTGTATGTGTTTCTCACTTGCTGTGTTTGATGGTTGCGTTTTCTGGTTTTTCTCCTACAATGTGTCTATTTTGTCCCCATGTGAGCGTGAATTCTGAGCTGAAGCTTTGCGATTTTGTGGACCTCCCGCCTCAAGCGTGGGGAAGGACATATCAGGCGTAGGACGGTTGTTTTGTGGGTTGTGATGGCTGTTGTTGTCACTTGTTGTTTCCCCTCAACGCACGGAACCCGCGGTAGTTGGTTGTTGCTCGGTCGTCTGTTTCTTTTTACCGTGGGGCCAACGGGAGGGCGCCGGGCATGGGGCTGGATAGGGGGTCCAGGCTCTTCCTGTCTGCGGACAGGGGACAACCCCTTCATCTGCCCTTGACAGACACTGGTATCAGCCTGACTAGCTGGTGCTGGGTTTTTTCCTTTTGTCCAGGACCGTGCTGTATTTTCCGAGATCAGCAACTGTTGTTTTTGTCCAATCAAGGCGTGCGGCCAGCGGTTCTCGCGGAAATCGGACATGGCCCGTCATGTGCTACGTTCTCATCGGCAGGGGACGTATCGGGACAGGGTTTGGAGTTGCAGGCTGTGTCCAAGGGTGTTCGACGACGAGCGGGGCCTCACCAAGCATTTGAAGCTCCATGAGGACGGGGCGTCCCCCTGCATTTGTTGTGAGTGTGATGCATACTTTCCTGGTCGGTCCAGCGCCCGCATGCATGTCAATCACTCACATGCTGCACGTCTGTTACAGTTTCCGTTGAAATGCCCATAGTGCCAAAAAGAAGGAGTAGAGCCAGTGCCGGAGTTCCAAACCTCGCATGTGTACTCCTTGCATCGGCTTCGCAAACACGTTTATGACACATGGCCGTAACCTGAAGGTTCAAGCAGCAGTGTTCGATAGGTCTCGTACCCCTTTTCAGCAATGCCTCCGTCAACCAGCGAACGTGTCTCAGAATTAGAGAGGGAGCTGGAGAAGGTCCATGACCGGTCAGAATGGAGTGAACACCTTTGCAGAGGACATAGCAAGGCTGAGCGTACAGACTTCACAGTGGCAGGGAATCGAAGTTGCAAAGAAGTTACTTGTCTTCTTCGTGAAGGGGGCCTTGAAAGGGAAGCTCATGGAGCTCCGGCAGGTGGCAGGAAACCTCCAAGGCGCCGCCTGACCAGCGGCCGACGGAACGCCCGCGGCCTTGGAAGATCCAAGTGGCAGACGCCTTCAAGGGTATGGATAAGGAGGGCCTGGAGGAAGCAGCTAAGCTACCGGAAATGGTGAACGCAGTCAGCCTCGGCCGTGCGGCCCATCCAGGTGGTCCTACGTGACTCGGAGGGAGCGCAGCGGGTAAAGGATGTGTGTTGTGTCAATTTTTCTTGCAGTGCCCTAGGGTGCCGTCCCTACGGGTCGACACGGATCCCGTCCCGCAGTCTTCAGTGCTGTCAGGGCGCTGTCCCTGCAGCTTCGTTGTTGTTGTTTGGGTGTTTTCTGGGCGGGAGGGTGAACGTCTTGGTACGGTGGTCCCTCTCCTCTGTCTTGGTCTGATTTCTTTTGGTTTTCTGGCTCTCCTCTGTCCTCTGTGCTTTGTGTCCGTGGATTGTTTTTCCTCCCCTCCTTGTCTTTTTGTGGTTGCCTCTTTTGGTGCTCCCCCTCCTCCCCACTTCTTCAGCCCAGTTTGCTGTGGTTTTGTCGCACGGCCTGCTTTGTTTGTACCTTGCAAGGCCCTTGTGCTTCTGGTAGTCCCTTGCGGGGTGAAAGTTTCAGTCGTTTACGTTGGTTGTTAAGATACCTTTGTTGTTTAGTTTGGTTATTCGCTTTTTTTGCATGGTTGCATGTCCAGCTGTTTGCAAGGGTGCATGTTTTCAATGCAATGTGAGGGCTCACGTTCGTTGGGGTTTTGTTTCAGCGTGTGCACTGGGACGCAGGACACAGTGCGGAGGAATGCCGCCAATGGGCGGCGACACCTCTTCTTCCACGCGCCGCTGGCGCGCCGTGGAAACGTGGTGATCGTGGCCGCGATCGTGAGCGTGACCGTGACTCCCGGGACGTTCGGGACCTCGATGGGGGAGACCGCAACTTCGAGTCGCGTCTGGCCGATGTGGAAGAACGACTTCAGGCCACAGCTGCCCTCGCAAACGCTGCCGCGTTCCGGGTGGCCGACGAGGGCGACGAGAGCTCCAAGCGACCCCTGGTGTTCTTCGTCCAAGGTGAGCTCAAGACCAAGCTCGAGCGTGAGTGGGGGAGTTTAGCAGAGAAACGCCAACCCGCCCGTCGCGCAGCGTCCAAAAGAGCGACCGCTGCGTTGGCAGGCCTTTGTGGAGTATGTGCGAAATGCGGTCCAAAGTGCACCGAGCGGTCTGGTGGGCCGCAATTGCTTCTGCCGACTTGGGTCGCAGTGGAGCTGCGCAGGCAGTCTTCCGGAAAGAGAAAAAGAGAAGGAGAGAAGGAGAGAAGGAGAGAAGCAGAGAAGGAGAGGAGGAGAGGAGGAGAGGAGGAGAGGAGGAGAGGAGGAGAGGAGGAGAGGAGGAGAGGAGGAGAGGAGGAGAGGAGGAGAGGAGGAGAGGAGGAGCAGGAGGGAGAGGAGGATGGGGAGGAGAGAGAGAGGGAGGAGAGAGAGGAGGAGAGAGAGGAGGAGAGAGAGGAGGAGAGAGAGGAGGAGAGAGAGGAGGAGAGAGAGGAGGAGAGGAGGGAGGAGGAGAGGAGGAGGAGAGAGAGAGGGAGGGAAGAGGGAGGAGAAGAGGGAGACGAAGAGGGAGAGAAGAAGAGAGGGAGAAGAGGGGAGAAGAAGAGGGAGAAGAAGAGGGAGAAGAAGAGGGAGAAGAAGAGGGAGAAGAAGAGGGAGAAGAAGAGGGAGAAGAAGAGGGAGAAGAAGAAGGGAGAAGAAGAGGGAGAAGAAGAGGGAGAAGAAGAAGGAGAGAGGGAGAGAGGGAGTGAGGGAGAGAGAGGGAGAGAGGGGAGGGGAAGAGGAGAGAGGGAGAGAGGGGGAGAGGGGGAGAGGGGGAGAGGGGGGGGGGGGGGAGAGGGGGAGGGGGAGGGGCGCGAGGGGGAGAGGGAAGGGAGAGGGAGAGGGAGAGGGAGAGAGAGAGACAGAGAGAGAGAGAGAGAGAGATGGCTGTCCAGCACGCCAGGATGTGTTTCGCTTTGCTTGCGACTTCTGATGTGGGGTCAAGGCGCTCGCGATTTGCGCATTCCGAAGTCTCCTGTGTCCACCTTGCAGGCGACTCTGACGCGGTCGCTCTTGAGAACACAGTATTACATCTTAATTCCCACGGTCAGGGTGCCGGTGGCAAGGGCAAAGGCGATGGGACAGGGCGACGGGCAAGCGGTTGGCAACGCAACTTTTTCGGTTTCCGCGCAGTGCGAACACAAGCAAAGGGTTGGCTCCCTGCTGGCTATTAAGCGTACGCGCTTTTCTTGTCTTAACAAATAATGGGTCGTTTCATTTATACCCGGGAATGTGAAAGAGTCGGTGCCGTCTTGCTTTGGGAGTGGCAACCGGTACCGTCCGGTTTGTCGAACATGTTGGTACCGTCCGTCCCAAAATTGTTACATGGAACATGTTACGTGTGACGAGCTTTCATGTGATGTGTGTTGCGTGTAATAAGTTTTTTCCTTCCTGGTAATGGTGGCTTGGTTTCGGGTTTGTTCTTACACACTTTTTAAAATTAGTTGTGAAGTTCTGGCTCGCGCGAGGGCGGCTGTAAGCGCCTTACTGACTGAGTTGCTTGCGCAACCTCCCGAAGTCCTAAAGTCACGACAGTCGATGTTTTTTTTATTCTCTGGGTTCAGATTGAGGGATGGAGGGCTGCGCTTAGTTTTTCCCCAAACAGTGCTTGCGCAATGGGGTTCTTGGTTCAGGGTAAAGGAATTGGCTGCGGGCCGCAACGGCGCACGCGGCGGTGGGGCGGGGCCTTGGTTTCGACCCTCCCGCTGTGGTTTCGCGCGAATTCCGTTGCGTTTCGACGCTCCCGCTGTGGTTTCACGTCTGGCCATCTTCTGGGGGGGCCACTTAGGTTGCGGGCGAGGTTGCGGGCCGCAACGGCGCGTTTCGACCCTCCCGGTGTTGTTTCGCGCGAATTCCGTTGCGTTTCGATGCCCCCGCTGTGGTTTCGCGTGAATTCCGGTTGTTCTGGCCTGTTCCAGCCTCTTCTGGCCTCTTCTGGCCTAGTCTGGGGGGAGCCACTGAGGTTGCGGGCCGCAACGGTCTTTTCGATGCTCCCGCTGTGGTTTCGCGCGAATCCCGTTGCGTTTCGATGGAGCCTTCGTTTCGACGCTCCTGCTGTGGTTTCGCGCGAATTCCGTTGCGTTTCGATGCTCCCGCTGTGGTTTCGCGCGAATTCCGGCCTCTTCTGGCCTCTTCTGGGGGCCACTTAGGTTGCGGGCCGCAGCGGCGCACGCGGTGGGGCAGGCTCCCGCTGTGGTTTCGCGCGAGTTCCGTTTCGCGAATTCCGTTGCGTTTCGATGCTCCCGCGCTGTGGCTTCCCGCGAAGCAATTCCAGCCGCTTGTGGCCTCTTCAGGCCTCTTCTGTAGGGGCCACTTAGGTTGCGGGCCGCGGTGGGGCGGGGCCTTCGTTTCGACGCTTGCCTCTCCTGGCCTCTTTCTGGGGGGCCACTTAGATTGTGTCCGCCTTTGGCCTCTTCTGGCCCTCCAGAACTGTTTGGGGCCTACGCCGGCATAATTTGCTGTTTTCGGCCGTTAAAGAGCGGAGTTGAGAGCTTGGAGAGTTTGGGGATTCATCGCGGCCATCTGAGAACGAGCTGTGATGGCAGCCTTGATCTGAGGATCACGGGCAAGTTCCCGGGCTACTTGAGCCCATCTGCTGGACTGAAATTCGCGGATGTGCCTAATGGCCTGGCAGCACTCTCCAAGGTGCCTCAACCCCAAAATGATCCGTTTTGATATCGAGGCCTCCAAGAGATGATTTATGCCAGGACCATGGGAGGGCAAGAAATATTTAAACTTAATCGTTCCCTAAACTTGGCCGTCCAATCACGAAAGCATCGAGGCTCCATCTCTATCTGTTTCTCTCTCTCTCTCTCTCTCTGTCTCTCTGTCTCTCTCTCGCTCTCTCTCTGTCTCTCTCTCGCTCTATCTCTTTCTCGCTCTCTCTCGTGGAAACAAAAAAATCCCCGCCCTCTCTTTCAGTGGGTCATCCTGGGGTTGAAGCTGCTAGTTTTCAGCCCTGAGGGGCACTCTCTGTTCGTCTTGAGGGCCCAACACCAAAGGCGCTTTGAGAGAAATCTGGAGGTGCTGGGGGCTGGTTTTCTCTCTCCACCATTGTGACAGTGCGCGAGGTTCCTCAGGCTGGTTGGGGCCAGATCCTGCTGTACATGGCCTATTGCGAGGCTCCGCATGATGTGAAGGGCTTTGAATGGGGCATGTGAGCCGATGTCAGCCGGTGCTCGTAGTTTCGGGAAAGCCCCAAACGTGGGCCCAAAGCAAGGGAGCCATAGACAGCTCCTTGCAGGGTGAAGCCCCAAAATTCGGCATCCTTGAGCTTTCCCTGCGCAATGAGTGTATCATGTGGATCTCTTCCGAGAGATTCGAGAGTCGGCCTTCAATCTGCTTTTTTCACTTGTAGCTCAAAGCTCCTCAATGATCAATGCTGTTCACGTATTGCTCGAACAGCAACGTTTGGGGTCAGCTCTGGAGTTAAGGGCCCGCGGGTCTGGATGGGAGGTGCCCCCAAAACTTTTTGGGGTCTTTGCCGGTACTACTTCTTGCACGTGGTATCCAGGTTAATGATATATGCGGATGGTACGTTTTGTCTCCTGGGCCAGGCCTCCCAGACGCAGGAGCCGGGCACCGCGGCCTACGCGGGAGACTTCGGCTTCAAGGTGCTCACTTCCAGCGACCCGGCCGAGAAGACCAAGAAGCTGAGCCTGGGTTGTGTTAAGAGAAGTTTTGTTTCCGAGCTGTCTCTTTGTCGTAGCAACTTTACCAGACTGTCATCGCCATTGAGGAGCGCGGAGTTGGCTAACGGCCGACTGGCAATGATGGCCATTATCGGCATGCGCTTGAGCCGCATCTGCGTGTTGAAGCTGTTGCATGCTGTTGCCTTTCTTGCATGTTTTTTAACAACAGCCAGCAATGCTCGTGCTGATGTTGTCGAGTTGCTTGTTTCTGTCGAGGTTCTTCCAGGATGGTTTGACTGGCAGCGCTTGGGGTGACTGGGCCAACTACACCGCCTCTCCGCTGCGCGCCTTCGAGAATGAGCTCGGCGTCCAGGATCCTGTCGGCTTTTGGGATCCCGCCGGTTTCACGGCCGACGGAAGCGTGGAGGACTTCAAGCGTCGCCGCCAGACTGAGATCAAGCACGGCCGCATCGCGATGCTCGCGGCAATGGGATACATTACCCCTGAGCAACTCAGATGCATGCGCGCAATCCTAGGGTACGCAGTAGAATTGCTCAATCTGAATTGCAATGTCTATGTTCCATCGACATAGTTGACCAAGGATCACGGGCAAGTTCCCTGGTTATCTGTCCCCATCAGCAGGCTTGAAATTCGCCGATGTCCCCAATGGATTGGCCGCAATTTCCAAGGTTCCCGCCGCAGGCTGGGGACAGATCTTGGCGTACATGGCGTTCTGCGAGGTCTCCCAGGATCAGTCCGCCGGAACTCCGGCCGCAGCCGGTGACTTCGGCTTCAAGGTCTTGACCTCCAGCGACCCTGCTGAGAAGACTAAGAAGTTGTCAGCAGAGTTGGCCAACGGAAGGCTTGCGATGATGGCCATCATTGGCATGTTCTTCCAGGACTTTCCAAAGCCCACACTTCTCCGAACCGTAAACATTGGGGTAGCTGTTGCATGGAGCATCGGGCATTTTTCCGTGCATGCATGTCGCAAAACGATGTCCATGCGAAGGATGGCTTGACTGGCAGCGCTTGGGGTGACTGGGCCAACTACACTGCCTCTCCGCTGCGTGCCTTCGAGAATGAGCTCGGCGTCCAGGATCCTGTCGGCTTTTGGGATCCCGCCGGTTTTACGGCCGATGGAAGCGTGGAGGACTTCAAGCGTCGCCGCCAGACTGAGATCAAGCACGGCCGCATCGCGATGCTCGCGGCAATGGGATACATTACCCCTGAGCAACTCAGATGCATACGCGCAATCCTAGCGTACGCAGTAGAATTGCTCAATCTGAATTGCAATGTCTATGTTACATCGACATAGTTGACCAAGGATCACGGGCAAGTTCCCTGGTTATCTGTCCCCATCAGCAGGCTTGAAATTCGCCGATGTCCCCAATGGATTGGCCGCAATTTCCAAGGTTCCCGCCGCAGGCTGGGGACAGATCTTGGCGTACATGGCTTTCTGCGAGGTCTCCCAGGATCAGTCCGCCGGAACTCCGGCCGCAGCCGGTGACTTCGGCTTCAAGGTCTTGACCTCCAGCGACCCTGCTGAGAAGACTAAGAAGTTGTCAGCAGAGTTGGCCAACGGAAGGCTTGCGATGATGGCCATCATTGGCATGTTCTTCCAGGACTTTCCAAAGCCCACACTTCTCCGAACCGTAAACATTGGGGTAGCTGTTGCATGGAGCATCGGACATTTTTCTGTGCATGCATGTCGCAAAACGATGTCCATGCGAAGGATGGCTTGACTGGCAGCGCTTGGGGTGACTGGGCCAACTACACCGCCTCTCCGCTGCGTGCCTTCGAGAATGAGCTCGGCGTCCAGGATCCTGTCGGCTTTTGGGATCCCGCCGGTTTTACGGCCGATGGAAGCGTGGAGGACTTCAAGCGTCGCCGCCAGACTGAGATCAAGCACGGCCGCATCGCGATGCTCGCGGCAATGGGATACATTACCCCTGAGCAACTCAGATGCATCCGCGCAATCCTAGGGGGTACGCAGTAGAATTGCTCAATCTGAATTGCAATGTCTATGTTACATCGACATAGTTGACCAAGGATCACGGGCAAGTTCCCTGGTTATCTGTCCCCATCAGCAGGCTTGAAATTCGCCGATGTCCCCAATGGATTGGCCGCAATTTCCAAGGTTCCCGCCGCAGGCTGGGGACAGATCTTGGCGTACATGGCGTTCTGCGAGGTCTCCCAGGATCAGTCCGCCGGAACTCCGGCCGCAGCCGGTGACTTCGGCTTCAAGGTCTTGACCTCCAGCGACCCTGCTGAGAAGACTAAGAAGTTGTCAGCAGAGTTGGCCAACGGAAGGCTTGCGATGATGGCCATCATTGGCATGTTCTTCCAGGACTTTCCAAAGCCCACACTTCTCCGAACCGTAAACATTGGGGTAGCTGTTGCATGGAGCATCGGGCATTTTTCCGTGCATGCATGTCGCAAAACGATGTCCATGCGAAGGATGGCTTGACTGGCAGCGCTTGGGGTGACTGGGCCAACTACACTGCCTCTCCGCTGCGTGCCTTCGAGAATGAGCTCGGCGTCCAGGATCCTGTCGGCTTTTGGGATCCCGCCGGTTTTACGGCCGATGGAAGCGTGGAGGACTTCAAGCGTCGCCGCCAGACTGAGATCAAGCACGGCCGCATCGCGATGCTCGCGGCAATGGGATACATTACCCCTGAGCAACTCAGATGCATACGCGCAATCCTAGCGTACGCAGTAGAATTGCTCAATCTGAATTGCAATGTCTATGTTACATCGACATAGTTGACCAAGGATCACGGGCAAGTTCCCTGGTTATCTGTCCCCATCAGCAGGCTTGAAATTCGCCGATGTCCCCAATGGATTGGCCGCAATTTCCAAGGTTCCCGCCGCAGGCTGGGGACAGATCTTGGCGTACATGGCTTTCTGCGAGGTCTCCCAGGATCAGTCCGCCGGAACTCCGGCCGCAGCCGGTGACTTCGGCTTCAAGGTCTTGACCTCCAGCGACCCTGCTGAGAAGACTAAGAAGTTGTCAGCAGAGTTGGCCAACGGAAGGCTTGCGATGATGGCCATCATTGGCATGTTCTTCCAGGACTTTCCAAAGCCCACACTTCTCCGAACCGTAACCATTGGGGTAGCTGTTGCATTTCTTTGTGCATTCACGTCGCAACCCCCTACATAATGAGACACCTGGCAGTAGCCAGCTGCTGCTGGTTCATCTCAACAAAATATTTGACATGCGCAATCAACTAGTTATGTGATTCATGGGGTTGGCCGGCCTTTGAGATCAGGGACATCCAACCCACTATGAGGGAACCCCTCCCAAACCCCGTTATAGTCCCCTACATGTGGTAGTGGCGTGAGTGCACAGAACGAAAGAGCGAAACATGAAGTGGGGTGTGTTAGTGACTCGTGCGTAAAGTTCAAAAGCTTTAGGTAGAAAGTGATATCATGTGACTTCGTTGATGCCGGAGCTGAACTGGAGCCGCTCACGTAGCTCATGCTTTTCACGCGTGTCGCAGGACGGTTTGACCGGCAGCGCCTGGGGTGACTGGGCCAACTACACGGCGTCGCCGCTCCGAGCCGAGCCCGTGTCCGCGGCCGCGGCTGCGGCCGCAGCCAAGGCCGCAGCAGCCAAGGCCGGCGCGAGCGCGGGAGCGAAGACCGCCGCGGCCACCACGGGCATCGGCGCCGGCACCGGCAAGTCCCTGAGCGGTGAGGGCGAGGAGGTCCCCCCCGAGCCCACTTTCGACCCGGCCACCGAGGTGGGCGTGACCGAGCCCTTCGGATACTTCGACCCGGCTGGCTTCTGCAAGAAGGGCGACAAGGCCGGCTTCCGCAACTTGCGAGCGGCCGAGATTAAGCATGGCAGGGTTGCGATGATGGCCGCGGTGGGTGCCGTCGTTCAGCACTACGTGAAGTTCCCGGGCTTCGACAGCGTGCCTGCCGGACTCGGCGCCGTGGAGGTCCCGCCGGGCACCTATGGCTTCGCGGCGCTCTTCGCGGTCTCGGGCTTGCTGGAGCTGGGCGCCTGGACTGAGGACCCCTCCAAGGAGCCGGGCAACTTCGGCGACCCCGCGGGCCTGGGCCAGTACACGCTGGAGATGCGCAACCGCGAGATCAACAACGGCCGCATGGCCATGTTCGCAGCCATCGGCATCATCGCCGCCAACGTCTACACGGGCAAGGACGCCATCGAGCAGTTCGGCCTTGCGTGAGCGATTAACTTAAATCGATTCAAGCCCTGGCGCAAGAGCGCTACTAGCAGCCCACTTTGCCTTGCTGGGTGTATTTTAACTTTCTTGCCGTGGTTGTCCTGGCGACACCTGCGGCCGAAACCCAAGTCCCCCAAACACGACCCATTGACCCCGCACCTGACCCGCTGTGGCCAGTGTACAGAGCACAGGCTCGGAAAAGAAGGGGTGAGCTGAGCAGGCTTTGCCGTCCCAAAGCGCGGATAAAGAACCCAAGCCTCATCAAGCTTCAGACTCCTAAGGGGAACGCATCAGCCTATGGGAGCCTCTTCGATCCGCAGGCTGCGGCTCTTTGCAGATACTGAGGATTTCTTTAGTTTTCCACCCAGTTCCTGCAATGCCCTCCAGCAGGGGCCCCAGCAAAAAGGGCTGCAGTACTGGCTGCAACGCAGGGCTGGGCTTGAACTTTCAGTTCGGAAGTTGTTGCAAGGCATCGGCAAGCTTGGGAGACGAGGGCTTGTTGGCTGCGAGATGTCTTCATGAAGAGTTGCCCGCATGTCTTGGATCCCTCTGCCCCTAACCCGGGGTCGGTGTGAGGCCAGGCCACGACCCGGTCAGGACAGGTATTGGGATTGTGGATAAGTGAGAGTGAGAGAGGTGCCGGTGTCTGACCTTGTACACCTCATGCCAGGATGTTTCCGAAATTTTCCGGCCATCGTGTCGGGTGATGGCGTGTTGAGTTTCAAGTTGCCGTTCCTGTTTCTTCTGCCCTCACATGGATACCACGGACCCCGACCACGATGAATCCCCGGCCCGGTCTCCAAACTCCCCAGCCCCCGAAATGTCTGAGTATTTGCAGCCTTGACGTCAACCTCAAGTCCCGGAACTTGAAACCCTGGAGCTACAAGCTTTGCTTCCCCCTGAAGCCCTATAAACCCCAAAATCCGGAAACCCGAAAATCCGAGAGCCCGGCGAAGGCCAGAAGACTGCCATGGCTGTCGCCGCAGGCGCGGCGGCCACGTTGGCCTCCACGGCCCCTGGGGCCGCAGGAAGCCTTCAATTGTGCATTGGGTGGGACGGGGGCCTGGGATGTCCAGAGCTCGTGGGGACATGTGGGGACTTGGGGATGCTTTAGGTTGTTGTGTTAGGCTTTGGATACCAAAGAAAGGAAAGCTGCTAGCATACGTTGGCCATAGCAGTGGGAGTGGCAGCGATCCGACCGAAAGGGAAACAGAGTGGAACATACTACACGGCAAAGCCTTTTTTGGGGTTTGTGAGTTTTTTGGACATGAGAGGGCTTCGGTTCGGTTCAACGCCTTTCGAGGCCTTCGTGCAGAGCAGTCCAGCCGGTCAGGCCCAGGGCGGGACGTGTGCTTGTAAGCCTTTGGGGGCTGTCCCCAGAAACTCTTTAATTCTAAGCACTAAATCCCGTCCCAATCCCCCTTTTCCTTGCAGGTTGATCTAGATTAAAGCTCAAATTGGCAGCCTGAACTTTCAGGACTAATTAGACGATAATGCACCCAAAGCTCCAAAAGGTCCTATACATGAGGCCCGCTCTATTCAATCCAAAGCCTCAACTCTAAACTCGCACCCAAAGCTCCTACACCCAAACCCCTCAAACCTAATCTTCTAAACTCAAACTTTTCAAGTCAAGCTTCTGAAGCCCGAACCCCTTACGTCTAAACTCCTACACCCAAACCCCTCAAGTCTTAAAATCCCAAACCCAAGTCTAAAACTCCTAAACCCAAGCCCCTCAAGTCTCAAGTAAGCTGGTTGTAATTTCACCCTGTTTTGATGCCTGGATGAAATTCTCCGTTGAAAATTATCCCTCCTGGTGCTTTTCCTGCTGCAAAATGCCTGTTCTGGTTGTAATGTAGCCAATCTGGTTGTAAAAATCCCTTATTTCCTTCCCCCCCCCCTTCCCTCCCCGCTGTGGAGAAGCTGTGGCATTCGGGACGGGGAGTTTAGGATGAGGGGCTTTAGATATAATCCTTTAGATTCAGTGTTTGGGGTACAGGTCTATAGGGTTCAGATTCAGGGTAAATTTATAGCATGTGGTTAAGGCCTAAAGGCCTTTGAGGTTTATGGGGTTTCCAGGTTTTATAGGGTTCGTATTTAGGGGGCAAGTTTATATAGGGTTTGGGCCCTAGATGTTGCCCTTATGGTGAGGGTCGAGGGCGAGGCGGCTTTGAGAGGGCACAGCTGCAAACGCTCGTCTCCTTGGGCAGCCAAAGAACAGGGATGAGCCGCCAAACTGAGGGTGGCTGGTGGATAGGAGTTTTGGGTGTTCAGAGACATTGCGGCTAGGCTTGCGGCTGGGATTTTCAGAAACCGAGGGATTTTCAGGACACGTTCTGGGGTCGACTTGAATGCAGGCTGCCCCAGAAAGAAGCAGCACTCAGCTGCGTGGCCGAATAGTGGCGGCGCAGACGAGCGGCAAAGGCGCATTCAGCTCATCAACGCCTGGGGTTACTCTTTTTTCTCGTAGCCACCAGAAACGACGCTGCTGAATTGTCCTAACGTACTGCCCAAAACATAAGCACCATGCATGCCTGCAAAGCCTGCGTCCTATCGTCATCCCATGGTGCTTTTCCTTAAGAGATGTTCTCGTGTGGGTGAAAGAGGACAGCCACCCCACGGCACATGTAGCTTGCAAGGACGCTTTGCATGCAATCCTGCTTGGGTTAAAATGGAAGAGTTGAGTTAACGAAGGTCTAGGGCGGGCTTGGTTGGCAATTGGAAAGTTCCCCGCCAGGAGCTGCAAGTGATTACAACATATTTCAGCTGCCAAATATGTTAATATCCATCCATCAGGCTGTGCTTCAAAGCACAAAAAGCATCCAGCATGCTCGTGGCATCACTGTTGGAACTTCCAATGCCAAATTTTAGGCTACTTGTACAGTGGGCACGCTAAGCTATGATTCTGCTTGTCCATCTTCCTGTTTGCCCTACAGAGCGACGAAAGAACAACCCCCAAATCCGGAAATCCTCAAACGGGAACCAAAACGGAATCTGCGTGTGGGCTGAGACCAGGTAGCAGCTCGTCAAGCCTTCTGGGGTGCACGGCTGCGGCTTCGGCATCAGCCACTTGGCCTGGGGATTTGCATAGAAAGGTCCTGGGGCCTGGGTTTCACCTGGGACATTGGTGGGGAGGCTCGTGTCTTGAGAATGCATGAAGACACGCTTCAGGTCTTGCTTGGGCATTCCTTCCACACCAGATGTCCTGCTGAAAGCTTCCACGCGCCAGTCTGACCCTTCCGCGTGGAATGCAGATATGGCGATGCGCCGAAGTTGGGCCCGAGGTGTTTTGTGCGCCCATCCTGAAAGGTGTCCCGCAAAGAATGGGCACTCGGCGTCCGTCCGTCCGGAATGTGAAGTTTCGGCGGTGTTGACTGGTCACATGTTCCGCAACGTTGTTGTAGTTGCACTCGTCGCATGCAGCTATTGAGACTCACCCTTTGCCCAGAGGATTGTACAATTCCTATACTGCATTAACATCTTATAGAACATGTCCAAGCCCCGAACAAGCAAGCCGGATGCCATACCTCGCAAGCCACCTAGACAGGAAACCTTGGCAATGGGCCACATCAACACACGTCGATGGAACGCAGATGAGTCGTTTGTTGTTCTTGGCTGAATTTTGCTCAAGTTTTAGTTCAGGCTTGATCCTCACCCTTGGATATGCCGGCAGGCTCTCCTAGCGTCTCAGCTTCGTGGCAAGGACCGCGGCCCAGAGGAGCCAGGGAGTTTGAAAGGATAGCGTTGGGATCCAGCTGGAGTGTGTACTCGTAGCATCTCGAATGGAGTGTTCACTTTGTTTGGGGCTAGGAGGCTTCGCTGACGTCGCAGTTTGGAACAATGCAAGATATCAAAGTGAACACAAGGCAACAAAGCGGACCCTCCTCAAATCCCAAGTCTCCTGAGTTGTTGGCCCCCGAATTTCGCTCCAAGTGTTCTAGAGACCTGTTCGTTTTTGGGTATGGTTAGACAACGCGGCTGTCATGACTCTTGCCGGAAGGCAAAAGGAGGGGGGTGGGAGCCTGGGCGGCTTGGGTATTTCGAAGGTTCTTTCTCAGGGGGAATCTGTGAAAGCAGCTTGGCTGGGCAGAGCCTCAAGCCCGAAAAGCCCAGGCCAACTACAGCCGCAAGTCCCAGGTGGGACAATGTCTCAGGGTGCAGTGGATCCAACAGGGTGCAGGCGTAAAGGTGCTGGCGTTAGGGTTTTGGGAACAGGATGGTCGACTGTTTGTGGGTATGTGCATGTGGGTACCCATGTATGTGCCAGGTGGTCGTCAGCGCCTTTGAGAGCGAGCTCGGCGTGCAGGTCGCCCCTCTGTCGGGCAGTCGGTTGTGGAACGAGGGGTCACATTCCTAAACTTCGTCTTAAGCATTCCAATGGACGGATTGCTTCGCCTTCTCCCTATATACGTCCTTCGCACTACGTCCTACGTACTTCGTCCTACGTAGTGCATTACGTGCTGCGTACTACGTGCTGTACGTGCTCATTTCGTACTACGCGCCACGTGCTTGCGCTTCTTCTTCCTGCTCGTGAGCCTCCGAGAACGAAGTGCTCGTTTAGCTTACGTTTTGCAAGCCCGCCTTGAACAGCTTCTGTGCAGTCGCCTTTCGGGTTCTGGGACCCCATCGGCTTCACTGCGGACGGCGACGTCGATGCCTTCAAGCGCCGCCGCGCCACCGAACTCAAGCATGGCAGAATCGCGACCCGTCTCTGCTGGACAAGACGTGTTTTCATTGTTTTGGATTTCGCCGATTTTGCTCGGAAGGCTTTGAAGAGGCTGCTCCAACTGCAGGTTAAGGCTTGAGGGTTTCGCCTTACAACTTCAAGCCTTAAGGCGATGCTTGCGACGATGGGTTACATGACCCCGGAGCCACTCAGTCTGATTAAATGGTTTCAGAACGGCACTCACGTCCTTCAGTGGACAATCCTGGAGTGTTTAGGAAAGTAATCGCACGGCTGCGAAGCTGAGTGTTGTCTGCCGAGGATCACTGGTAAGTTCCCAGGCTACTTGTCCCCATCCATGGACATCAAGTTCGCTGATGTCCCGAACGGCCTTGCGGCCATCAGCAAGGTGCCTGTGGCAGGCTGGGCACAGATTTTGGCCTACATGTCCTTCTGCGAGATCTCTCAGAAGCAGGACCCCGGTACCAAGCCTTACGACGGGGACTTCGGCTGGAAGGTGCTCACCTCCGACGATCCGGAGATCAAGAAGAAGAAGTTGAACTCCGAGCTTGCCAACGGCCGCCTGGCCATGGTGGGCATCATTGGCCTCTTCTTCCAGGACGGAATCACTGGATCCCCCTGGGGCTACTGGGCCGGCAACCCCAGCTCCTTCTGGAAGGCGGGATCCTTCGGTTTGCTTCAGGCTCTCACGTCTTGAAGTTCTTGTGCTCTTTGCAGCGCCCTCTGTCATGATGACGCTGCAAGGCAACGCCCATGTCCTTGTTCAGCCCCTGTTCAGACTAATAAGTTAATAAGTATAAACCCTGACCTTACAGGACAGGCGTAAGTCTTCAGATGACTTTCAGAAACTTCACCCCCAAAGAGAATCGGCCAAGATCACCCTTCCCTACGAGGCGTAGGCTTAGCGACATCGGCAGGCGTTCGAGAGCGAGCTCGGCGTGCAGGCGCCCGTGGGATTCTGGGATCCCGCCGGCCTTAGCAACCTGGCTTGCAGAGTTTGTGACGTGTCGGGATGTTTGGGGCCCGGGGATTACATGGGTGACGACGAGGTGGTTCGGGACTTCGCGAGCTCCTCTTCCAGGTTTTGGTTAGGAGTTTTTTTGCCTCTCTGGTGAACGGTGAAGAAAGAGATGCAGGCAAAGGGCGCGGCAAGGGTTGGGGGTGCCCTGGCAGCTCGCAGAAGCTCCCAGGAGCTTTCACCTCCCCAGGTGCGGACGGCAGCGTCGAGAACTTCAAGCGCCGACGGGCCACGGAGCTCAAGCACGGGCGCATTGCGACTGGGCGGATTCCTGGTTAGGTTCTTGCACCTGCGTGTGGGCGCTTCTGAGCACTAAGCTCGCCTTTCCGCCCTGTGCTTCTGTACAATGTGGGGTTGCCTGCCTTTGTAGGTCTAATGAGTTTGGGCTGTCCTGCACACGTGTCGCCTGCCTCGACATTTCTCAGCCACAGCTGTTGGAATTTGGATAGACTGCATGTGTGTAACTTGCTCCAGCATCTGATTTCAGTCAAGTCCGGCTGCTGACGCTGCTTGCACGTGGCCTTTATTTCTTGGGTCTTAGTGTTTTCTTTAGGTTTAGACCTTGGGTTGTTTTTTGCACTTGGCTGTGGTACATTTCGTCTTTGGCTACGACATGCTCTTTCGAGGGCGAGGGCGTCTACCGCCGCCGCCTGCAATGGGATGCATCAACCCGGAGATCACCAGCAAGTTCCCTGAGCTGGGCAACAATGTAGATGAGAGCAGGGCGGGGTACACGATAGTGGGCCCTTTCGCGGAACCAAGCTGACAACGGCGGGAGTGGAGCAGCGGGACTGGTGTATGGGGAGAGGGTTTCGAGAGGCGGGCGCAGCGGCGCCGTTGCACATGGCAGCATCGTCGTTACCGCGTGGACATCTTCTGCTCAGGGAGCAGAACTTTTGGCATCTCACGTCTTGTCGCATCGTATATGACAGTCTTAGTGTTAAGGGCTCATGGACGGGCTATACAGATCATAATCCGGTTGAATGTGTGTTGCGGGTGGGGAAGTGGTGGAGGTCCAAAAAAGGCCGAAGCCTCCAAACAAACCCCGGACCTGGCGCAAGTGCGCGGTTCAGATCGCCAAGCAAAGGAGCTTCGGGAAAGGTGACAGAGGCTGGTGGAAAGTCGACGAAGGGATCTAAGACAGGAACAATAGATGAGGCTTACAAGTAGGAGAGGTTTTGTCGCGGGGCTTTGGAAGTGTGCGGAGTGGTGCCAGACGCTGGCGGGTCGCCATGGCTGGAGCAGCGTGCCAAAGAGCTCCGGGAACTGGATGAGGGGGATGTTAAGGGATGAGGCGGCGGGGGAAAAGGAAGATGTCGCTGTGCGGGCCACGTTTCGGCGGCTTATGCGCGAGGCCAGAAGATGCAAGAGGCTGTGTTTGCGTGGACTGGTTAAGAGAGCGGGCGAAAGAAGCAGATGCGCAAACAGGAACGCCGGAGGCACATGGTGTTCAAAATTGTGAACCAACTGCTGGCAGCCGTTAAGGGGGAAAGGCGTGGTGGGGGGCGGGTCCGGAGTTCGGGCAGGGAAGAGCTTGAGGCATGGAAGGACCACTTCGCTACTATCCAAAAGAAGGGGTGTGGACAAGTGGCAGCTTCCGCGCGGGAGGACGTCGAGGCAAAGCCCGCCCCCTCGCTTTCCTATGTCGCTGGAGGCCCGCGAAGCTCGAGGACGGCCTCTCGGATTGGTCGGCCACCGGCCGTGCCAGATGGGAAGGGCTGAAAGCCCTGGATGAGCGCACGCAGGCCCTTGTTAAAGCGAAGACGGGCCTATGGCAGGTCAAGGATGAGCTTTACACCCTTGTTATGTCGGATTTGGATCCGTTGTTGGCGCCCACAAACCAACTGGGTCAATTTCATAATCTTCTAAGAATATACATCGACTTTTAAAATAAAATAGTTCTTTGCTTTCAATAATATTATATGAGAATTCTTGCATTGATGAAACCATCTTGTAGACTGAAAATAAACATAACATTTATTTTTCCCAGAAGATTTGGATGATCTAATTTGATTTCTTAATAGAACTTTTGGATATTTTCTTTGTTTTTTCAAAAATCACTTTCTATCCATTATGTAAACTCGCTTCATGGAAGATTTTTTTGAAATTTTCTCAGAAAAAACTGATCTGATAAATTTTAAGTCTTACTCCTTTCAGACCAAATAGATGAGCAGGCTAAACAGCTGTTTTAAAATTACACTTTCACAAACTATTTCCTTCTTCAAACTTTATTCTTCCAACCTGATGTCTCTAGAGTCGTGAGAGAGAGACAATCTATTGATTACGACGTCGAAAGCTAGTCATATTCTGCATAACGTTAGTTTTTCTCAATTACCTCTTGTGAGACTCTAGAAAAATATTTGCTTGAAGACTTGAAACCATCGGTTTGAGATTGAAGTATGATCTTCTCAGGCCTATGCCAACAAGCCCATTTCCTTCTAGTGGAAATATTTCCATCCACAAGGAAATAGACAAGAAAAACCAAATCTAAATGTTCAAGTTGAATCTGAAACTAAAAAAGTTGGAAAAGATTATTTCAAATGATCTAGAAATCTGAGTTACTTTTTTTCAAGGTACTACTCCATACATTGTATTACCTTCCCACTGTATTCCTGCGGGGCTTGATGGAGACTTGAAACTCATGCGATGAACAATTTCTTTTCGGAAATCAAGTATTTGCTGCCGATCAAAAATTTAATAGAAGTGAGAAGTTGAGAAGGTGAAGTAATCAAATAGCCACATTTCAAAGATGTGTAATTATTCTGTAAGATCTATCGGAAAATATATTGAGTATAAAATTCGCAATGACTACACCCCAATACATTTGTATCTATATGTCTTCGAACTGATTGCAATAAGACTTGAGTATAATGATGAAGAAAAGCGAAATAAATTTTTCAAATAAAATTGATTCTTCTCTTCCAGAAAAACAAGAAAATTCTGGAAATATTGCAAATGACATGATGCTCATTCTCAGGCACTCGAATTTTAAATATGTGAGTAGGTGCTTGGCGGACTGTCCTATAGTCGAGGAGGAGTTGGGGGAAAAAGTTGAAAGGCTAAACAGAGAGGTAAGAGCAATGGCTGTCCCAGGAGGTTCCGAAGAAATACTAGTAGACCTTGGTAAATAACCTAGTTAGAAATTTTAAGGCGTTAGACAGATGAATTCATTCGTGCGCGGTGGGAGGGGCTGCGTGCCCTGGATGACCGCCTCTTGAGGGCTGCGTGCCCTGGATGACCGCCTCTTGCAGTTGAACCAGGATAAGGCTGAGCTGTGGAGGGTCAAGTCGGAACTAAATGACCTGGTCATGCAGGATCTGGACTCCCTATCCAAAATGTCGGATGCGGCCAAGCAAGCCAGATCCGGGCAGAGCTTCGTGCAGAGCTGGTGGGTGTCTTTCCCGTGCGGGGCTCTTGGGGGAAGCGCGCAAGCTTGGACATCCGATACCGCCCATCTCTGACTGCCGTGCGTGTGGCCCAAATGGTGCGGCTACATCTTCGCCGTGAAGGGGTGCCAGCCCTTGCTTGAGCAAGCAAGGGAGACTGAGTCCCAAAGAGTTCTGGCGTCTCAAAGAGAAGGCGGGGAGATCCTGCTCCAGGCACTCTCAGAAGAGCTCAGTAAATGCCCACAGGCCTGCCAAGCAGTGCCAGAAACGTGGAGAACGGAGCTGACCCAAGTTTTCCGGGCCGAGTTCCTCGTTGGCGTCTTCAGCGTAGGCGGTAAGTTCAGCTCTTCGGAGCTTGTGGATATCCGTTTCGGGCCGGGACTCCAAGGGCTCCGCACCAGAAAGCAGAGAGATTGAGATTGAGAGAGAGAGAGAGAGAGAGAGAGAGAGAGAGAGAGAGAGAGAGAGAGAGAGAGAGAGAGAGAGAGAGAGAGAGAGAGAGAGAGAGAGAGAGGAGAGAGAGAGAGAGAGAGAGGGAGAGAGAGAGAGAG
>CAJNDS010002826.1:112406-207406 GCA_905221605.1 Symbiodinium natans
TGTGTGTGTGTGTGTCTGTCTGTGTGTGTGTGTGTGTGTGTGTCAAAAAAAGAACCGCTTTGGAAGCTGAAGGCTGAGCTGTATGATCTGGCCATCACGGACCTGGACCCTCTACTCTCAACCATGCAAGGCATGGGGTTGCAGGGCAGAACTCATGGAGTGCCTGTCAGCGGTGGAGGATATCGTGGGAAGGTAGCTGGGTCGCCGCGCAGCGGTGGACTTACGTTTTCGGCCGTCTATGACGGCCCTTCGCGTGTCGCAGCTCGTTCGCCGCCATTGGAGAGTCCTTGCCCATCTTGACGGCAGCCCTGTGAAGGTTTGGGTCCCCCTCTCCCAAGAGAGATGTCCCGTAAGCGTAAGCGGCAGGACGGCGGGGATTCCAAGGCTAAGGGTCGACCCTGCGCGACCCGCCACGGTGCGCGACGCGCGTGGTTACTGCCGGGGCATGACCCGCGGCCAGACAAGGACAGGCCATGTGCCTGTCCTGCAAGGGTCGTTGCAGAGGGTGCGGGGGTGTTCATGGGGCGGGGGTCGGTTGGCGTTTTTTTTTGTTGCGCACCGTTTCTCTCGCCTGGCCCTTCTCTCGCCCTCCTCTCTTCTCTTCGTTTCTTCTCTCTCCCATGATTGCTGTTTTTGGTAGATGCGGGGTCCGGTGATCTGCGTTCCACTGGTGAAGCCACGGTGTAGAAGAAGAATTCGTTTGGTTTCTACCACTACTGGTGTTTTGCTTAGTCACAGAGTTCGACGACGATGGCAAGAAAATGGGGCAACAGTTTTCCACAGTTCCAGATGCTCGGCTCGGTCGCTAGTTTTTGGCGACCAAACCTACTTGATGACCTCCGTCTTTACCGACGGGAAACCTCGCTAGGAGAAGAGCTGCACGTGCGGAAGCAGCCACGTTCCGTGAGTCATGCCTCAAACGCCTTCTGGCACAGAAGCCTTGGAGCTCTGGGCTGGTGATTGGAATGCACACGTGGCAGCTGATGAGCCCGGCGTGCCCGATTTAGCAGGCGACAGAGGTTTGGCGACACCAACCACGGATGGAGGTCGCGTTCAGCGGCATTGCAGACAACAATGGTCGACGCGCGTGGTATGAACTAGACTTCTTCGTTGGCTCGCCCAGTTTGACACGAAGCGTACAGCATATCACAGCAGCTGCCGCTGCGATTATTTGGCCAAGATCACGACGATTCATGCTTTCAACCTGGAGCTCATCCACCGCACAAGGAACCCCGCATCGCCCACTTCTGGGGACTCTGGATGGAGGAAATCTTGCGCCCGCTTTACAGGGCACATCGCATTCAATTAACGTGGCGGCGAAAAGCAGATTTTCAGGTTGAGGCCCAATGACACAAATCTTGCACCGCTCCCGTTCTGACAATCACCAATTTTAAGGAGGGGTTGGCGTCAGACGGTGTGCGTGGAGCAGATCAAGAGGGCGGTGCAAGATTTCTTCCGCCCACCGACTCAACAGAATCAGTTGCCACAGGCGGGCCTTGCAGAAGCGGTGCAAGATTTCCTCCATCCAAAGTACCTCTGCGTCTCATGCTTACCAACAGCATGAGCAGCCACAACATGAGATCCCTGCAGGTTCTAGAGATAGAGCAGGGACTGGGATAGGTTAGATCCGTGTCACAGGTGAGTGCCTTATGACTTACGAGACAGAAGCCACATGCAGCAGCGTCAGCAGCCGGAGTTGACTCAAAGAGATGCTGGAGCAAGTGACACACGCGCAGGCTATCCAAAGGCCACCCCGGCAAGCGTCGCGATACGTTGTTGTTGGTCCTGAACATGAGTGAATGTGGCTGTTGAAGCATCCTCCTCTCACGGACTGCGCGTGTTCTCTTAAGCGACAGCTTCCTTTCATCAAGGGGGAAACAAGCATCCCGATTCGCGATGCGTCCAAGCTTAATCTCTCCCGGGCATTGCAGAGTTTTGGGCCAGTTTCGAGCGGGTGGAGGGTTAACAGAGATTTTGTTAGGTTCACAGAGGTTCACGAGGTCCGGTGAGTGGGTGCCAGGTTTACAGGGTTGAGGAGCACTTTCAGGGTGTCATTGGTTTGTTGTGTTCTGTTCTGGTTGCGTGTTTGGTCATGAGGCCGTCAGCTTGACGGCGTTCCAAGGTCGTGATGAGAAGAGCCTTGGAGTCCCGTGTGTTTTTCAAAGACCCTCTATTCACAATGTTCAACGAGCTGTGTGGCTGGGTAAGGTCCTGCCAAGGGGAACATCGGGGAATTGTAGGGCAGGCAGTGCAAGAGGCTCTTTCCATAGGACTCTTTGTTGCAATCTATCGTCAAAACACGACAGAAGCGATACTTTGTCAAGTGCTGAAAAAAATCATGGTGACTTTGCACAGGAATGCACTCCTGTCGACACCGTTCTTTCTTTTTTTATTTAAATTTCGGGCTTGCTGGAACCGGGGGAGAGGTCCTTGTAGAATTATGTGCAGATATGCGTTGGAACTGTAGCAAAATCTTGCACGAGGCGATGCTGGCCACAATGGGCTACATTACGCCGGAGTTGCCCGGATGCAGCAGTTCCGCTTCAGACATTTTTAGTATAATGTTAGTTTCCTTCGTTTTTCAAATGTCTACTTCCGTTTTCGCGAACTGCCGAAATTGCTTTGAAGTATTCAGGTCCCTTCCGTTGGTTCTCTTCCTTGTCAAGTGTATCTGCTATCTCAGGCTATCTCCTCAATCGCTACATTCTACTGATGCTCTATGCGTTTAAGATGTTCATTAAAGCGTTGTTTACCATCTAACCCCGGACCGGATATTCCACAAACATCGCGCTATGTGTACCAATCTAGCTGACAACATAATGGGATCTGTTTGAGTGCTTGTCTTTCAAGGGGATACGTTTGTGACGACTTTCGTGCTTGTTCCTTCTTGTAGATGGTGCTTGTTGAGTTGCACGGCTCTTCTGACCGTCGTAACTACATGTTCTTCTTCGCTTGACTAATGTCGACCTTTTTGTGACTGGTGTAGTGGGGAGCAGCTGGGTAGCCTCACCTGTTACAACGAACGCCTTGTCCCGGTCTATTGTTGGGTATTTTCTTGTTTGCTTCCTTTTCAATCTGAGTCCACCTTAACTTTAACTGCGCTGCTTACTGTACTTCTTCAAAAAGTCGTTGTAATATTAATATTACTGTCCATGCCCCTCGAGATTTAAATGCCCTGTCGAAAACTGTTTTCTGAGTCGCCCTAGTCGCTATTGATCTCTCCGTTGCTTTCCTTAAAGCATACCAGGATGGAGAATGATTCCAGTTCGTATTCCTGGTTCGTGACATATACTCTCCAGACCTCAACCCCCGAATTCCCAGCACAAACCCTCCCATTTTACCCCGCAGACACCCCAAACCACAACCCAAGCTTCAGTGGACTGGAAACGGGCGTTTGTGCACCATGCTGCAAGTGAACACACATTTCTTTCGCCGCCCCCCCCCGCCCCTCCCCCCCCAATCACCCTCGCAACCCCTCCCCTTCCCGCTTACAGCCCATTTGGTACCTGTTATTCGGTGGGGCGGCTGGTGTTCCAATGCGTGTGGTTTCCGTTGTGGGTCTGGCTTTTCTTTGTTCTTGTCATGATTTCCCTGCTGTGTAGGTCAGCCGGTTAGGGGTCTGAAACAGCAGCAAGTGCCTGGTTGAGGATCACGGGCAAGTTCCCGGGCTACTTGAGCCCATCTGCTGGATTGAAGTTCGCGGATGTGCCCAATGGCTTGGCGGCGATCTCCAAGGCGCAGCCAAAAGGGATAGGGCTTTTCAGGGATTGCAGGGGGCTGGACTGACTACAGGGCTTTCCGATCGACACAGTTCTGTTGGGGCAGTGGCGGCTTGGAAGGGGTGCCTTGGGTCACCTGAACACCCCGCGAGGCCAAAAGCCGGAAGCCAGGCAGAACTTCAAAGGGCCCCAAGATCCCGCAAGCCCCCATGAAGACTCGCTGAAGCCGAAGAGGTCCCACAGGCCGGCTGGGGCCAGATCCTTCTGTACATGGCCTACTGCGAGGCCAGGGGCTATTGGGACCGTAGCACGAATTGAATCCCTGTGGCCCTATGGGTTCAGGGTGGGCCTTTTGGACACTTTGCCTGTGGGCCTCAGATGAGCGGTTGACTGCCAGGCATCCCAGACCCAGGAGCCGGGCACCGCGGCCTACGCGGGAGACTTCGGCTTCAAGGTGCTCACTTCCAGCGACCCAGCCGAGAAGACCAAGAAGCTGAGCCTGGGTTGTGATAAGAAAAGTTTGGTTTCCGAGCTGTCTCTTTGGCGTAGAAACTTTACCAGACTGTCATCGCCATTGAGGAGCGCGGAGTTGGCAAACGGCCGACTGGCAATGATGGCCATTATCGGCATGCGCTTGAGCTGCATCTGCGTGTTGAAGCTGTTGCATGCTGTTGCCCTTCCTGCATGTTTTTTTGCAAGAGCCGGCAATGCCCTTGCTGATGTAGTCGAGTTGCTTGTTTCTGTCGAGGTTCTTCCAGGATGGTTTGACTGGCAGCGCATGGGGTGACTGGGCCAACTACACCGCCTCCCCGCTGCGCGCCTTCGAGAATGAGCTCGGCGTCCAGGATCCTGTCGGCTTTTGGGATCCCGCCGGCTTCACGGCCGACGGAAGCGTGGAGGACTTCAAGCGCCGCCGCCAGACTGAGATCAAGCACGGCCGCATCGCGATGCTCGCGGCAATGGGATACATTACCCCTGAGCAACTCAGATGCATGCGCGCAATCCTAGGGTACGCAATAGAATTGCTCAATCTGAATTGCAATGTCTATGTTACGTCGACATAGTTGACCAAGGATCACGGGCAAGTTCCCTGGTTATCTGTCCCCATCAGCAGGCTTGAAATTCGCCGATGTCCCCAATGGATTGGCCGCAATTTCCAAGGTTCCCGCCGCAGGCTGGGGACAGATCTTGGCGTACATGGCGTTCTGCGAGGTCTCCCAGGATCAGTCTGCCGGAACTCCGGCCGCAGCCGGTGACTTCGGCTTCAAGGTTTTGACCTCCAGCGACCCTGCTGAGAAGACTAAGAAGTTGTCAGCCGAGTTGGCAAACGGAAGGCTTGCGATGATGGCCATCATTGGCATGTTCTTTCAGGACAAGTCGAAGCGCAAACTTGTCTAGACATTGTTTTAGTTGTTTGTATTCATTTCGGGTGTTTCACGCACATGCCTATCGCAGATGTCTTCGTGTGAGGATGGTTTGACTGGCAGTGCTTGGGGCGACTGGGCCAACTACACCGCCTCTCCGCTGCGCGCCTTCGAGAATGAGCTCGGCGTCCAGGATCCTGTCGGTTTTTGGGATCCAGCCGGTTTCACGGCCGACGGAAGCGTGGAGGACTTCAAGCGCCGCCGCCAGACTGAGATCAAGCACGGCCGCATCGCGATGCTCGCGGCAATGGGATACATTACCCCTGAGCAACTCAGATGCATGCGTGCAATGCAATGTCGCCCAGCCGAGTTGTTCAGTCTCAATTGCAATGTCGATGTTACCTCACATAGTTGACCAAGGATCACGGGCAAGTTCCCTGGTTATCTGTCCCCATCAGCAGGCTTGAAATTCGCCGATGTCCCCAATGGATTGGCCGCAATTTCCAAGGTTCCCGCCGCAGGCTGGGGACAGATCTTGGCGTACATGGCGTTCTGCGAGGTCTCCCAGGATCAGTCTGCCGGAACTCCGGCCGCAGCCGGTGACTTCGGCTTCAAGGTTTTGACCTCCAGCGACCCTGCTGAGAAGACTAAGAAGTTGTCAGCCGAGTTGGCAAATGGAAGGCTTGCGATGATGGCCATCATTGGCATGTTCTTTCAGGACAAGTCGAAGCGCAAACTTGTCTAGACATTGTTTTAGTTGTTTGTATTCATTTCGGGTGTTTCACGCACATGCCTATCGCAGATGTCTTCGTGTGAGGATGGTTTGACAGGCAGTGCTTGGGGCGACTGGGCCAACTACACCGCCTCTCCGCTGCGCGCCTTCGAGAATGAGCTCGGCGTCCAGGATCCTGTCGGTTTTTGGGATCCCGCCGGTTTCACGGCCGACGGAAGCGTGGAGGACTTCAAGCGTCGCCGCCAGACTGAGATCAAGCACGGCCGCATCGCGATGCTCGCGGCAATGGGATACATTACCCCTGAGCAACTCAGATGCATGCGTGCAATGCAATGTCGCCCAGTCGAGTTGTTCAATCTCAATTGCAATGTCGATGTTACCTCACATAGTTGACCAAGGATCACGGGCAAGTTCCCTGGTTATCTGTCCCCATCAGCAGGCTTGAAATTCGCCGATGTCCCCAATGGATTGGCCGCAATTTCCAAGGTTCCCGCCGCAGGCTGGGGTCAGATCTTGGCGTACATGGCATTCTGCGAGGTCTCCCAGGATCAGTCTGCCGGAACTCCTGCCGCAGCCGGTGACTTCGGCTTCAAGGTCTTGACTTCCAGCGACCCCGCAGAGAAGACTAAGAAGTTGTCGGCGGAGTTGGCCAACGGAAGGCTTGCGATGATGGCCATCATCGGCATGTTCTTTCAGGACAATTCACAGCATTCATTTGTCAAAGCATTGTGTCAGCTGTCGCGTTCAATTGCCTAAGAAAATTTGATCGTGTGAAGGATGGCTTGACCGGCAGTGCATGGGGTGACTGGGCCAACTACACCGCCTCCCCGCTGCGTGCCTTCGAGAGCGAGCTCGGTGTTCAGGATCCGGTCGGCTTTTGGGATCCTGTCGGCTTCACATCGGACGGTGATGTTTCTTCATTCAAGCGCCGCCGTTCCGTTGAGCTCAAGCACGGCCGCATCTCGATGATGGCTGCCATGGGCCACCTCCATTGCATTTACTGATCCCGCGGGCATTCCATGCCAAATATCACCAGTGTTGTGCGATGATGTAACGTCTCCCTGATGAAGCACCATTCGCTGCTAAGGCTACATCACTCCAGAGGTCACGGGAAAACTGTCCCGTCCTCACACGAAAGCAGAGGGTCACAGTTTGTGTTTGACGCATGTTGCGCGGTTACATGTTGCTTGCCTCCAAGGCCGGGATTTCTGTCCCCATCAGCGGGCTTGAAGTTTGCCGACGTTCCCAACGGCCTTGCGGCAATTTCCAAGGTTCCCGTGGGAGGTTGGGCCCAGATTGCCGCTTATTTCGGCTTCGTTGAGTTCAGCGGCGGCTTCGATGATTACAAGACGGGCACTCCTGGCGATTATGGCTTCAAGGTGCTGACATCCTCGGACCCTGATGAGAAGACTAAGAAGTTGTCAGCGGAGTTGGCCAACGGAAGGCTTGCGATGATGGCCACCATGGGCATGTTCTTTCAGGACGGTGCGTTGCCAATGCGCTTTTTTGGCTTTGGGTGTTTTGGTGTGGGAAAATGTTCACAATGTTCACGGTACCTCGGGTGCCCCAAGGTAGTTCTAGTAGTTTGAGGTTTGCACGCATGTTCGCTGGTAATTATGTGATTTGCCGGCACCGCTGTGATGGGGGGGTCGGTTCCGGAAGTGATTTTGCTAAGCTATGTTAAGCTTATTAGGGCGACAACCTTCTGATAGTGTTTTGGAAATCTGGTGCTGTGCTTGGCATAGCCGAAGATCGGCTCCCACGAATCAGGCAGGTGAATGTCTTACCCATGACCTACATAGCAGTTGCAAGGGCGTAAAAGTTGGCAGTCATTTTGTGCTCATTCGTTTCGATCTCAACAAATTCCAGGGTGTACAAGAAGCCATCTGCAAGTAAGCAAATCGAAAACAAAGGACGTCAAACATCGCCTTTGTTCCTTCGCGCAGCTCCCTTTGTGGGAGCCTGTATATATTTCGGCATTATGATGTTTATCTTTACGTGAGCACGAAACTCCACGTACCCGACACTATTGCTTCCGGAGCTGCACTGAGCCCCGTATGTAGGTTTTCGCTTGTCACGCGTGTCACAGGACGGTTTGACCGGCAGCGCCTGGGGCGACTGGGCCGCCTACACGGCGTCGCCGCTCCGAGCCGAGCCCGTGTCCGCGGCCGCGGCTGCGGCTGCAGCCAAGGCCGCAGCAGCCAAGGCCGGCGCGAGCGCGGGAGCGAAGACCGCCGCGGCCACCACGGGCATCGGTGCCGGCACCGGCAAGTCCCTGAGCGGTGAGGGCGAGGAGGTCCCCCCTGAGCCCACTTTCGACCCGGCCACCGAGGTGGGCGTGACCGAGCCCTTCGGATACTTCGACCCGGCTGGCTTCTGCAAGAAGGGCGACAAGGCCGGCTTCCGCAACTTGCGAGCGGCCGAGATTAAGCATGGCAGGGTTGCGATGATGGCCGCGGTGGGTGCCGTCGTTCAGCACTACGTGAAGTTCCCGGGCTTCGACAGCGTGCCTGCCGGACTCGGCGCCGTGGAGGTCCCGCCGGGCACCTATGGCTTCGCGGCGCTCTTCGCGGTCTCGGGCTTGCTGGAGCTGGGCGCCTGGACTGAGGACCCCTCCAAGGAGCCGGGCAACTTCGGCGACCCCGCGGGCCTGGGCCAGTACACGCTGGAGATGCGCAACCGCGAGATCAACAACGGCCGCATGGCCATGTTCGCAGCCATCGGCATCATCGCCGCCAACGTCTACACGGGCAAGGACGCCATCGAGCAGTTCGGCCTTGCGTGAGCGGTTAACTTAAATCCGATGGAAGTCGATTCAAGCCCTGGCGCAAGAGCGCAACTAGCAGCCCACTTGCCTTGGTAACCCAGCCTCTGGGTGTATTTTAACTTTCTTGACGTGGTTGTCCTCGCGACGCCTGCGGCCGAAACCCAAGTCCCCCAAACACGAGCCATTGACCCCCCACCTGACCCGCTGTGGCCAGTGTACAGAGCACAGGCTCGGAAAAGAAGGGGTGAGCTGAGCAGCCTTTGCCGTCCCAAAGCTCGGATAAAGAACCCAAGCCCTCGGACCCCTCAGTTCCCAGCACCCTCAGAGGGCCGTTGAGCCGTTGAGCAGACAAAGTGCTCGGGAGTCTTAGTAGAAGGCAGAAGCTTGTGGGAGCTCATCACACTATGGGAACCTCCTCGATCCGCAGGCTGAGGCTGTTTGCAGATACTGAGGTTTTAGTTTTCCACTCAGTCGCTGCAATGCCCTCCAGCCGGGGGCCCCAACAAAAAGGCCGCAGCACTGGCTGTGCACTGGCCGCACAATTCCAGCAGAGGGCTGGGGATGCTGGGGCTTTGGGGTCAGTTTGGAAGCTGTCGGAAGGCATCGACGGCAAACTTGGGGCTTTCTTACGTGGTTGTGCTTGTCGCCTTCGAAACGACTTCCTGAAGAGTTCCAACTCTTGTCTTGGTGAAGCTCAACATCTGTTTTGTTGCATGGGATGGTGTGGGCAGCTTGCTACTTGACGCGCAAGGCGGGCGAATTCTCTAGCCAAGATCTGGCCACGACCTGGTGAGCACAGTCAGATTACTGGATGTTTGAGGGTCAGCGAGGTTTTGGGGTCTGGACCTTGTTGACCTCAAACCACGATGAAGTCCGCTGACTTCACGTTACTGTTTCTTCCGCCTTCTCCATGTATGAACCCCGACTGCGATGCGTCCTGACCTCCAGACCCCCAAGGCCCCGAACTCTCGAAGTCTAAGCCCTCCATGCTTTACAGCCCTCGGACTCAAGACTGAACTTTCTCTGAGCCTTGAAAAACAAACCTAGAACTTCCCCCCATAAAAAATTCCCGATGTCAGAGATTCAGAGCCCCACCGGCGAAGGTCAGAAGACTGCCATGGCTGTCGCAGGCGCGGCAGCGTTGGCCTCCACGGCCTCTCGGCGCGAGCACTGCGGTTTGGGCGAGAGGAGTTTTAAGGCGTTGAGGGTTTTGGGAAGCAGAGCCGATGAGGAGCACATGGTGAAACCGTTCTCGAGGGTTTTTGTGGCTTTTTGAAGTGAAAGGGCTTCTGATTCTGTTCGAAACCTGTCGAGGCCTTCGTGCAGAGCAGTCCAGCCGGTCAGGCCCAGGGCGGGTCCTGTCGACAGAAGTGGGCAGAAGCCGGGTCTAAAGCGCTTGTTCGTGGTTTTCGTTTGCGGAGAGTCAGGACTTCTGGCAATTCCATAATATGATATGATAAACATCAGTTATGAATCGACAGAATCCCTTAACCGCAAGACTCGAGGGGAGGCTTTGGAGTGTAGGCAGTGTAGGCCCCGGCCCTGTAGGCACTATATGGCAGTGTAGGCGCGACCAGAGGGAAATTCAGAAGTCCAGGCTATGGGGTTTGCAACGAGCGACAGGTAGGACATGTATGAACCAAAGGTTCGAATTCTGAAAAGAATCCTTTCGAGGGGACCTTGACCCTCTCCGAAGCATAAGCTCCGAAGCTCAATCGCCTTTATCCTCGAAGCATTCGTTTCGCGCATAACGAACAGTGGACGATCAGCAGGGTGCAGCGCCTGGCGGACAAGAGTCTTGGGGCTTGTTTTGGGCATCAGGTGTTGACGGTGTTCGGAGCTCACGGGCTAGGTTTTGGGGTTTAGGATGTTCAGAAATCCGGAGATTTTCAGGGTTGCGCCAAGTATCACCCCTGCCCGGACCGCAACCCTAAACATCCGCGAGAGAGTGCGAATGAAGGCTGCCCCAGACAGAAGCAGCGTTCAGCTGCGTGGCCGAGTAGCGGCACAGACGAGCGCCAAAGGCGCAGCCAGCTCGTGCTGTCCGTGCCGTGCTCTCACTCTCTAGCATGACTAGTCCTGGGATGTTCTCTGTGCCTTAAGTAGCATGTAGCGGCTGATGCTGTTGCAGCAACGTGACTTGCAGGTCTCTCTCTCTCTCTGTGAAGCAAGTGAGATAGCTATGGTTCTGGCCAGCGAAGTGAGGGAAACCTCTGAAGAACTCCAAAGAACTGCAAGGTACTCCAACAGGAGTGAGCAAAAAAACGACAGCGTTGCATTACACATCTTATCTTCTCCCTGTTGTTCTCGTGTGGGCGAGACAACAGGACAGCCCTCAAAGGCATGTGTAGCTTGCAAGGCCCTTCATATTGGGGCCTACGGAATAGGGACGGAAGAGTGCAAGAAGGGTCTGGGGCTGAGGTCTTAGGACCCCAGACCCGACATGAATGTTTGCCCCGTACCAAAATCAATGGATAAAACAGCCCAGGAGTATGACTCATTAGGCTGTGCACAGCTCCGAGCATGCTCGTGGCATCACTCTTGGAACAGCTTTCGTCACGAACGGAATCTGCGTGCTGAGACCAGGTAGCAGCTCGTCAAGCCTTCTGGGGTGCACGGCTGCGGCTTCGGCATCAGCCACTTGGCCTGGGGATTTGCGTAGACAGGTCTTGGGACTTGGGTTTCAACTGGGACATTGGTGGGGATGGCTCGAGTCTTGAGAATGCATGAAGGCACGCTTCAGGTCTTGCTTGGGCATTCCATATCAGATGTCCTGCTGAATGCTGCACCCACGCTAAAGTCTGACTCTTCCGCGTGGAATGCAGAAAGGGCGAGCTGCCGAAGTTGGGCCTGAGGTGTTGTGTGCGCCCATCCTGCAAACTGTCCCACAAAGCGGCGGCGTTGACTGGTCACATGTTCGGCGATGTTGTTGCAGTATGTTGTAGTTGCACTCGTCGCATGCAGCCATTGCGACTCACCCTTTGCCCAGCTGGAATCGAGCACCAGCGAAAGTCGTCAACATGGTTTTGAAGAAACGACAAAGGTTTGTTTCTTGCCTGAAATCCGAAGATTGTACTGCGTCAACATCGTATAGAAGATGTCCAAGCCCCTAACAAGCAAGCCGGATGCCATACCTTGCAAGCCACTTTGGCAGGATTCCTTGGCAATGGCCCAGCCCCTCCCTCATGTCCTTGGATATGCCGGCAGGCTCTCCTAGCGTCTCAGCTTCGTGGCAAGGACCGCGGCCCAGAGGAGCCAGGGAGTTTGAAAGGATAGCGTTGGGATCCAGCTGGAGTGTGTACTCGTAGCATCTCGAATGGAGTGTTCACTTTGTTTGGGGCTAGGAGGCTTCGCTGACGTCGCAGTTTGGAACAATGCAAGATATCAAAGTGAACACAAGGCAACAAAGCGGACCCTCCTCAAATCCCAAGTCTCCTGAGTTGTTGGCCCCCGAATTTCGCTCCAAGTGTTCTAGAGACCTGTTCGTTTGTGGGTATGGTTAGACAACGCGGCTGTCATGACTCTTGCCGGAAGGCAAAAGGAGGGGGGTGGGAGCCTGGGCGGCTTGGGTATTTCGAAGGTTCTTTCTCAGGGGGAATCTGTGAAAGCAGCTTGGCTGGGCAGAGCCTCAAGCCCGAAAAGCCCAGGCCAACTACAGCCGCAAGTCCCAGGTGGGACAATGTCTCAGGGTGCAGTGGATCCAACAGGGTGCAGGCGTAAAGGTGCTGGCGTTAGGGTTTTGGGAACAGGATGGTCGACTGTTTGTGGGTATGTGCATGTGGGTACCCATGTATGTGCCAGGTGGTCGTCAGCGCCTTTGAGAGCGAGCTCGGCGTGCAGGTCGCCCCTCTGTCGGGCAGTCGGTTGTGGAACGAGGGGTCACATTCCTAAACTTCGTCTTAAGCATTCCAATGGACGGATTGCTTCGCCTTCTCCCTATATACGTCCTTCGCACTACGTCCTACGTACTTCGTCCTACGTAGTGCATTACGTGCTGCGTACTACGTGCTGTACGTGCTCATTTCGTACTACGCGCCACGTGCTTGCGCTTCTTCTTCCTGCTCGTGAGCCTCCGAGAACGAAGTGCTCGTTTAGCTTACGTTTTGCAAGCCCGCCTTGAACAGCTTCTGTGCAGTCGCCTTTCGGGTTCTGGGACCCCATCGGCTTCACTGCGGACGGCGACGTCGATGCCTTCAAGCGCCGCCGCGCCACCGAACTCAAGCATGGCAGAATCGCGACCCGTCTCTGCTGGACAAGACGTGTTTTCATTGTTTTGAATTTCGCCGATTTTGCTCGGAAGACTTTGAAGAGGCTGCTCCAACTGCAGGTTAAGGCTTGAGGGTTTCGCCTTACAACTTCAAGCCTTAAGGCGATGCTTGCGACGATGGGTTACATGACCCCGGAGCCACTCAGTCTGATTAAATGGTTTCAGAACGGCACTCACGTCCTTCAGTGGACAATCCTGGAGTGTTTAGGAAAGTAATCGCACGGCTGCGAAGCTGAGTGTTGTCTGCTGAGGATCACTGGCAAGTTCCCAGGCTACTTGTCCCCGTCCATGGACATCAAGTTCGCCGACGTCCCGAACGGCCTTGCGGCCATCAGCAAGGTGCCTGTGGCAGGCTGGGCACAGATTTTGGCCTACATGTCCTTCTGCGAGATCTCTCAGAAGCAGGACCCCGGTACCAAGCCTTACGACGGGGACTTCGGCTGGAAGGTGCTCACCTCCGACGATCCGGAGATCAAGAAGAAGAAGTTGAACTCCGAGCTTGCCAACGGCCGCCTGGCCATGGTGGGCATCATTGGCCTCTTCTTCCAGGATGGAATCACTGGATCCCCCTGGGGCTACTGGGCCGGCAACCCCAGCTCCTTCTGGAAGGCAGGTCAGCCACAACCAGTCCATTGAGCGTCCCGATGTGCCAAAAATGGGCCCAAGCCAGGACTTGAGTGAGAGGAATCCACTACCCAGCGAGGTTCTTTGGAGACTTCAGGGCTTCAGGATACATAGGGCACAGAGTCTCCAAGTACTCCTTGAGTCGAAGAGCCATTTTGAGGGGAAGCTACACACCCGAACTGTTGCTGCCTTTGAGCCCCTCAATCCCTACAGGCCACATAGAGTCATAAAGTTGAAGTATGTTGAAGTCTTAAATGAGCCGTACAGGCCTAATTGATTTGAACTATATAAGCCCTATGAGACCTTGACCTAGAACAGTTCTTGCGAAAGACACAAGACGGGATGCTCGGCAGGCCTTCGAGAGTGAGCTGGGCGTGCAGGCGCCCGTGGGTTTCTGGGACCCCGCCGGCCTTAGCAACTTGGCTGGTGCGGAGGTTGTAAGGTCGAAAGGGATGTTTGGTGCCGGGGGTTACACGCGTGACCACGAGGTGGTTCCAGAGTTGTTGAGAATTTCGCGGTCTCCTCCAAGTTTCGGTTAGGAGTCCTGTGCTTCTCTGGTGGAACGGCGAAGACGTGCAGGCAAAAGGTGTAGCGGAAGCTTCCAAGAGCTTCCGCCTCCCCAGGTGCGGACGGCAGCGTCGAGAACTTCAAGCGCCGACGGGCCACGGAGCTCAAGCACGGGCGCATTGTGGCTCGGCATCTTCGGCCCTGCGCTGGTCAGATTTCTAGAGGCTAGAGTCGTAGAGTCGTAGAAGTAGGCGGGAATTATGTGAAGATGCCAATGGGCAAGGCAGTTCGGAGAAATGAGTTAGAGCTCTCGCAGCACACGCGAGGCGATGCTGGCCACGATGGGCTACATTACGCCAGAGTAGCTCGGATGCAGCATCTGGACAAGCTTGGAGCCTTGAAAAAACAGGATGCACACCCCGAACGGGGGAACAGTTGAAGCACGAGAAGAAAGGGCCCGGGCCTCGGAACAGAAACCTGCGGCGAGTAACGGAAGCTTTCTCCGCCCCCAGCCAGCCAACCAACTCAACCAATCTCAATCCGCAACCGGTGCTTTGGTCAGCACCCTGCCTTGAGTCATTACTCAAGCCATTCAGATTCCACGCGTGAATTCTACTGTGAGTCCTGTAGTCCTGTACATAGATACTTTCCGACTTTCCGAACTCAGCCATTCCGGTTTCAGCGTTAGTTTCCTGATGTTTCCTTGCTTTATGAACTTGAATTGTTTCCACGAACTGCCAGTCCCTTACGTTGGATCTTTTCCATGTGAAACGCCTCTGACTCCATAAGCTCTCTATCATACACTGATGCTCTTTACCGTTAAGATATTCATTAAATGTGTTCTTTTCGATATACAGCCTGGCCGAATACCGAATGTCTCCAAATATCACGCCTGTCAATTCTGCCAAGTCTCTCCCTTTCATTTTGCTCTCCATATGACATGGCCTCCAGTCGTTAAGTGTGTTCAGTCAGCTGCTGTAACTTCGTGCTGGTCATTTTATCTACCTTCTAATACATAGTCCGTAGCTACGCATTTTTTTCACTTCCCTAGTTGCGACTGTTTTGCGATTGCTGCAATCTGTCGGCAACCATCTTACATCGTACTTGCAAATCATTCTCAAACGGGAAATCCTTCCAGTTCATAACATGCATGCACAACACATACCTCAACCTCAACACAAACCCCACCCCACCCCAAAACACAACCCAAGCCCCATTGGACTGGACCGTGGGCGGTTACTGTCAATGTTACAAAGAGTGGCGATTTCCGTTGTGGGCCTGGCTTCGGTTACGGCTTTCCCTCTTAAGTACTGCGCACAAGCTGGTCGTCTGGACAAATCACTCTCTGGCTTGGATTCTGGGGTTTGGAGCCTGCTTCAAGCAGCAGCAAGTGCCTGGTTGAGGATCACGGGCAAGTTCCCGGGCTACTTGAGCCCATCTGCTGGATTGAAGTTCGCGGATGTGCCCAATGGCTTGGCAGCGATCTCCAAGGCGCAGCCAAAAGGGATAGGGCTTCTCGGGGATTGCAGGGGGCTGGACTGACTACAGGGCTTTCCGATCGACACAGTTCTGTTGGGGCAGTGGCGGCTTGGAAGGGGTGCCTTGGGTCACCTGAACACCCCGCGAGGCCAAAAGCCGGAAGCCAGGCAGAACTTCAAAGGGCCCCAAGATCCCGCAAGCCCCCATGAAGACTCGCTGAAGCCGAAGAGGTCCCACAGGCCGGCTGGGGCCAGATCCTTCTGTACATGGCCTACTGCGAGGCCAGGGGCTATTGGGACCGTAGCACGAATTGAATCGCTGTGGCCCTATGGGTTCAGGGTGGGCCTTTTGGACACTTTGCCTGTGGGCCTCAGATGAGCGGTTGACTGCCAGGCATCCCAGACCCAGGAGCCGGGCACCGCGGCCTACGCGGGAGACTTCGGCTTCAAGGTGCTCACTTCCAGCGACCCAGCCGAGAAGACCAAGAAGCTGAGCCTGGGTTGTGATAAGAAAAGTTTGGTTTCCGAGCTGTCTCTTTGGCGTAGAAACTTTACCAGACTGTCATCGCCATTGAGGAGCGCGGAGTTGGCAAACGGCCGACTGGCAATGATGGCCATTATCGGCATGCGCTTGAGCTGCATCTGCGTGTTGAAGCTGTTGCATGCTGTTGCCCTTCCTGCATGTTTTTTTGCAAGAGCCGGCAATGCCCTTGCTGATGTAGTCGAGTTGCTTGTTTCTGTCGAGGTTCTTCCAGGATGGTTTGACTGGCAGCGCATGGGGTGACTGGGCCAACTACACCGCCTCCCCGCTGCGCGCCTTCGAGAATGAGCTCGGCGTCCAGGATCCTGTCGGCTTTTGGGATCCCGCCGGTTTCACGGCCGACGGAAGCGTGGAGGACTTCAAGCGTCGCCGCCAGACTGAGATCAAGCACGGCCGCATCGCGATGCTCGCGGCAATGGGATACATTACTCCGGAGCAACTAGGCTGCAGGTTGTCAGCGGGCGCCGTGTGCTCTTTGGTTTGTTCACAAGTGAAATGTTCAGTGTCCTGCGTGTTCCGTTGTGTAGTTGACCAAGGATCACTGGCAAGTTCCCTGGTTATCTTTCCCCGTCAGCAGGCTTGAAATTCGCCGATGTCCCCAATGGCTTGGCCGCAATTTCCAAGGTTCCTGCCGCAGGCTGGGGTCAGATCTTGGCGTACATGGCATTCTGCGAGGTCTCCCAGGATCAATCTGCCGGAACTCCTGCCGCAGCCGGTGACTTCGGCTTCAAGGTCTTGACATCCAGCGACCCCGCTGAGAAGACTAAGAAGTTGTCGGCGGAGTTGGCCAACGGAAGGCTTGCGATGATGGCCATCATCGGCATGTTCTTTCAGGACGCAGTCACAACACATGCTTGTCGAAACAAAGCATTCGCGATTGCGCCGTCAGTTAGGGTATGTTAGGGTGTTTCTGCGAGCATGCATGTTTTACGGCGTTGTCTGTGCGAAGGATGGTTTGACCGGCAGTGCTTGGGGTGACTGGGCCAACTACACCGCCTCCCCGCTGCGAGCCTTTGAGAACGAGCTCGGTGTTCAGGATCCCGTCGGATTTTGGGATCCGGCTGGTTTTACGGCTGACGGAAGCGTGGAGGACTTCAAGCGTCGCCGCCAGACTGAGATCAAGCACGGCCGCATCGCGATGCTTGCAGCAATGGGATACATTACTCCGGAGCAACTAGGCTGCAGGTTGTCAACGGGCGCCGAGTGCTCTTTGATTTGTTCACAAGTGAAATGTTCAGTGTCCTACGTGTTCCGTTGTGTAGTTGACCAAGGATCACTGGCAAGTTCCCTGGTTATCTTTCCCCATCAGCAGGCTTGAAATTCGCCGATGTCCCCAATGGCTTGGCCGCAATTTCCAAGGTTCCTGCCGCAGGCTGGGGTCAGATCTTGGCGTACATGGCATTCTGCGAGGTCTCCCAGGATCAGTCTGCCGGAACTCCTGCCGCAGCCGGTGACTTCGGCTTCAAGGTCTTGACATCCAGCGACCCCGCTGAGAAGACTAAGAAGTTGTCGGCGGAGTTGGCCAACGGAAGGCTTGCGATGATGGCCATCATCGGCATGTTCTTTCAGGACGCAGTCACAACACATGCTTGTCGAAACAAAGCATTCGCGATTGCGCCGTCAGTTAGGGTATGTTAGGGTGTTTCTGCGAGCATGCATGTTGTACGGCGTTGTCTGTGCGAAGGATGGTTTGACCGGCAGTGCTTGGGGTGACTGGGCCAACTACACCGCCTCCCCGCTGCGAGCCTTTGAGAACGAGCTCGGTGTTCAGGATCCCGTCGGATTTTGGGATCCGGCTGGCTTTACGGCCGACGGAAGCGTGGAGGACTTCAAGCGTCGCCGCCAGACTGAGATCAAACACGGCCGCATCGCGATGCTTGCAGCAATGGGATACATTACTCCAGAGCAACTAGGCTGCAGGAGGTCAACGGGCGCCGAGTGCTCTTTGATTTGTTCACAAGTGAAATGTTCAGTGTCCTACGTGTTCCGTTGTGTAGTTGACCAAGGATCACTGGCAAGTTCCCTGGTTATCTTTCCCCATCAGCAGGCTTGAAATTCGCCGATGTCCCCAATGGCTTGGCGGCAATTTCCAAGGTTCCTGCCGCAGGCTGGGGTCAGATCTTGGCGTACATGGCATTCTGCGAGGTCTCCCAGGATCAGTCTGCCGGAACTCCTGCCGCAGCCGGTGACTTCGGCTTCAAGGTATTGACATCCAGCGACCCCGCTGAGAAGACTAAGAAGTTGTCGGCGGAGTTGGCCAACGGAAGGCTTGCGATGATGGCCATCATCGGCATGTTCTTTCAGGACGCAGTCACAACACATGCTTGTCGAAACAAAGCATTCGCGATTGCGCCGTCAGTTAGGGTATGTTAGGGTGTTTCTGCGAGCATGCATGTTGTACAGGGTTGTCTGTGCGAAGGATGGTTTGACCGGCAGTGCTTGGGGTGACTGGGCCAACTACACCGCCTCCCCGCTGCGAGCCTTTGAGAACGAGCTCGGTGTTCAGGATCCCGTCGGATTTTGGGATCCGGCTGGCTTTACGGCCGACGGAAGCGTGGAGGACTTCAAGCGTCGCCGCCAGACTGAGATCAAGCACGGCCGCATCGCGATGCTTGCAGCAATGGGATACATTACTCCGGAGCAACTAGGCTGCAGGTTGTCAACGGGCGCCGAGTGCTCTTTGATTTGTTCACAAGTGAAATGTTCAGTGTCCTACGTGTTCCGTTGTGTAGTTGACCAAGGATCACGGGCAAGTTCCCTGGCTATTTGTCTCCATCAGCAGGCTTGAAATTCGCCGATGTCCCCAATGGCTTGGCGGCAATTTCCAAGGTTCCTGCCGCAGGCTGGGGTCAGATCTTGGCGTACATGGCATTCTGCGAGGTCTCCCAGGATCAGTCTGCCGGAACTCCTGCCGCAGCCGGTGACTTCGGCTTCAAGGTCTTGACTTCCAGCGACCCCGCAGAGAAGACTAAGAAGTTGTCGGCGGAGTTGGCCAACGGAAGGCTTGCGATGATGGCCATCATCGGCATGTTCTTTCAGGACAATTCACAGCATTCATTTGTCAAAGCATTGTGTCAGCTGTCGCGTTCAATTGCCTAAGAAAATTTGATCGTGTGAAGGATGGCTTGACCGGCAGTGCATGGGGTGACTGGGCCAACTACACCGCCTCCCCGCTGCGTGCCTTCGAGAGCGAGCTCGGTGTTCAGGATCCGGTCGGCTTTTGGGATCCTGTCGGCTTCACATCGGACGGTGATGTTTCTTCATTCAAGCGCCGCCGTTCCGTTGAGCTCAAGCACGGCCGCATCTCGATGATGGCTGCCATGGGCCACCTCCATTGCATTTACTGATCCCGCGGGCATTCCATGCCAAATATCACCAGTGTTGTGCGATGATGTAACGTCTCCCTGATGAAGCACCATTCGCTGCTGAGGCTACATCACTCCAGAGGTCACGGGAAAACTGTCCTGTCCTCACACGAAAGCAGAGGGTCACAGTTTGTGTTTGACGCATGTTGCGCGGTTACATTTACATGTTGGTTGCCTCCAAGGCCGGGATTTCTGTCCCCATCAGCGGGCTTGAAGTTTGCCGACGTTCCCAACGGCCTTGCGGCAATTTCCAAGGTTCCCGTGGGTGGTTGGGCCCAGATTGCCGCTTATTTCGGCTTCGTTGAGTTCAGCGGCGGCTTCGATGATTACAAGACGGGCACTCCTGGCGATTATGGCTTCAAGGTGCTGACGTCCTCGGACCCTGATGAGAAGACTAAGAAGTTGTCAGCGGAGTTGGCCAACGGAAGGCTTGCGATGATGGCCACCATGGGCATGTTCTTTCAGGACGGTGCGTTGCCAATGCACTTTTTTGGTTCTGGGTGTGTGGGTGTGGGAAAAATATTCACAATGTTCACGGTACCTCGGTCGCCCCAAGGTAGTTCTAGTAGTTTGAGGTTTGCACGCATGTTCGCTGGTAATTATGTGATTTGCCGGCACCGCTCTGATGGGGGGGTCGGTTCCGGAAGTGATTCTGCTAAGCTATGTTAAGCTTATTAGGGCGACAACCTTTTGATAGTGTTTTGGAAATCTGGTGCTGTGCTTGGCATAGCCGAAGATCGGCTCCCACGAATCAGGCAGGTGAATGTCTTACCCATGACCTACACAGCAGTTGCAAGGGCGTAAAAGTTGGCAGCCATTTTGTGCTTTTTCGTTTCGATCTCAACAAATCCCAGGGTGTACAAGAAACCATCTGCAAGTAGGCACATTGAAAACAAAGGACGTCAAACATCGCTTTTGTTCCTTCGCGCAGCTCCCTTTGTGGGAGCCTGTATATATTTCGGCATTATGATGTTTATCTTTACGTGAGCACGAAACTCCACGTACCCGACACTATTGCTTCCGGAGCTGCACTGAGCCCCGTATGTAGGTTTTCGCTTGTCACGCGTGTCACAGGACGGTTTGACCGGCAGCGCCTGGGGCGACTGGGCCGCCTACACGGCGTCGCCGCTCCGAGCCGAGCCCGTGTCCGCGGCCGCGGCTGCGGCTGCGGCCAAGGCCGCAGCAGCCAAGGCCGGCGCGAGCGCGGGAGCGAAGACCGCCGCGGCCACCACGGGCATCGGTGCCGGCACCGGCAAGTCCCTGAGCGGTGAGGGCGAGGAGGTCCCCCCTGAGCCCACTTTCGACCCGGCCACCGAGGTGGGCGTGACCGAGCCCTTCGGATACTTCGACCCGGCTGGCTTCTGCAAGAAGGGCGATAAGGCCGGCTTCCGCAACTTGCGAGCGGCCGAGATTAAGCATGGCAGGGTTGCGATGATGGCCGCGGTGGGTGCCGTCGTTCAGCACTACGTGAAGTTCCCGGGCTTCGACAGCGTGCCTGCCGGACTCGGCGCCGTGGAGGTCCCGCCGGGCACCTACGGCTTCGCGGCGCTCTTCGCGGTCTCGGGCTTGCTGGAGCTGGGCGCCTGGACTGAGGACCCCTCCAAGGAGCCGGGCAACTTCGGCGACCCCGCGGGCCTGGGCCAGTACACGCTGGAGATGCGCAACCGCGAGATCAACAACGGCCGCATGGCCATGTTCGCAGCCATCGGCATCATCGCCGCCAACGTCTACACGGGCAAGGACGCCATCGAGCAGTTCGGCCTTGCGTGAGCAGCTCGAGCAGCTTTTGACATGCAAGGGCGGCACAGCGACGGTAAGAAGACTGGCATCTCCACTGCCTCGGCACCTTGGGTCCAATCTTTTAATGCGGGGATGCACCATCCCACGCAGCTCATCTTCGTGACCCAAGTCCCCCAAGAGCAAGCCCCAAACAAGAACCTGACCCAGTGTACAGAACCCAGGCCAGCGAAAAAGAGCCGAGTGCATCTTCCATCCCATGTCCCGAAGGCATGTTCTTGAACACTGGTGCAGGCAAGGATTGGGATCTTTGATCCGCAAGCTCGGGCTTTTTTCGAGCCTGTTATGCCCTGAGCTTTAAACTCGAGGCCCAACCTCACTGCTGGATGCAGGATCTAAGCTATTTGTAACAGGATGCGGTAAAGGAGCACCCAATCTGCTTGGATCGACAACAACAACAACTACGACGACGACGACGACGACCACGTTTACCGCGACAACTGCGACAACAGCAGCAGCAGCGGCAGCGGCGGCGCCGGTGGCGGCAACGAGTACGAGTACGAGCACAAGTGCCAGTGCGAGTACCAGTACCAGTACCAGTACCAGTACCAGTACCAGTACCAGTACCAGTACCAGTACCAGTACCAGTACCAGTACCAGTACTACGAAGATTCTTACGATGCCGACGACGACGGGTGGCGGCGGCGACGACGGCGACGACGATTATTAAGACGATTGCGACGACGGGTTATTGCGACGACGACGGCGGCGGTGGCGGCGACGACGACGACGACGATTACGACGATTACGACGATTACGACGATTACGACGATTACGACGATTACGACGATTACGACGATTACGACGATTACGACGATTAATGTTGACTTCGCATTAATAACCCCCCCCCCCTTGATTGATCAATCTCTCCGGCCAGGGCCTCCTCAATTATATTCGCCTAAATCCTGGTAGGACGTACTATTAGTTTTAGTATTAGGTAGTAGTACCACTAGTAGTTTTCCGGGCTGGATTTTATAATTGTGGGGGGTTACATTATTGTGTTCCGGCAGCTGGATTTTATAATTGTAGCGGGAATTCCTAATGTGAAGTCAACATTACGACGATTACGACGATTACGACGATTACGACGATTACGACGACGACGATGACGACTACTACTATTTCTACTTACTACTGACTGCTTGAAGGTTAATCAAAGGAATGACTCAGGCTGTGCCAGGGGAACGTGTGAATGCCCGATCCAGGCTTGCAACACGCTGTGAACCCAACCGCAGGCTTTAAGAGGCTCTTGCGGCAGGCTGGGGCTTGGGTAGTGACATTTTCCTTTCAGTCGCACCATGCCCTCAAGTGCGGGCCTCAGAAATGCCGACAAAGCTGAGGAGGTTCAAGGTTTGTGGGGAGTGGGTGAGGGTTTCAACAACGAAGAGACATGATGATCTGGTGTACGGTGACTAAGTTAGGTGGTTGCCGGCCAATCTGCCGCAGCCCTACACGAGTTCGATCAGTAAGAGGGGATGGGCACCTAGCGGATGACCAGAAGAAACTTGACGGACCAGGTTGACCATGCGGGGCTGTGCAAAGCACCGTGCATTGTGGTCTAGGACGGACTTCCCACGATGTGTTTAGCTGCATAGCTGCAATTGATAAGGTGTAGAACAAAAAAGACCAGAAGACAAGGTTTGCAGGTTCAAGATTCGGTCGATTGGCCAAGGCTGTGAACGAGAAAAAAACGCTAAGCCATGGCTGTCCTCCCACAGCCTTTTCCTCGATGCGCAGAGCTTTGTTGAAAACATGTCAAACAACCATAGCGGCCATAGCAATTTTAGGGGCCAGCAATTGGTATCGGTTTTGTTCGCAGGCCCGACGGTGTTGTGCAGGTGGTGTGCAGAGAAGATCACTGTCGACTTCAGATTTGTTCTTGAGAGCTGAGGGCCGCAAAAGCCCATAAGGCCGTTTGGCCTCATTTGGCCTCAAAAACTGGAAGTTGAATGCGTAGCAAGCCGGCTGCTAGCTGACCCTACCAGAGGAAGATTCTTTCGAGCATGGGCGACTGCAAGCAGTTTCCTGAATCTGTACTCAACAACCTTGAAGAATCGGAACTGAGCTATAGCAGCTTGATTCTCCCTGTTTGCGTGCTAGATTTATCACATCTAACATGCAAGTACTCGCATAGGTGCCGAGGGGCACCACCATGCGGGACAGGGACGTACCTGGGGCTTACCATGGTTGACAGACTCTTGCGTGTACAGTTTCACGCAGACGGCACAACGCAGGCGCGCTCGGCTTGCGGGGTCTTCGGGCCCCTCAAGCTCTGAAGAAGAGGAGGAGACAGAGAGAGAGAGAGAGAGAGAGCGAGAGAGACGGTGGAGAAGAAGAAGAAGGCAGAAGAAGAAGAAGGAGAAGAAGAAGAAGGCAGAAGAAGAAGAAGAAGAAACAGAAGAAGAAGAAGAAGAAGAAGAAGAAGAAGAAGAAGAAGAAGAAGAAGAAGAAGAAGAAGAAGAAGAAGAAGAAGAAGAAGAAGAAGAAGAAGAAGAAGAAGAAGAATAAGAAGAAGAAGAAGGCAGAAGAAGAAGAAGCAGAAAAAGAAGAAGAAGAAGAAGAAGAAGAAGAATAAGAAGAAGAAGAAGAAGAGGAAGAAGAAGAAGAAGTAGAAGAAGAAGTAGAAGAAGAAGCAGACAAATAAGAAGAATAATAAGCAGAAGAATATTGGGTGTTGACGAAGAAAGAGTCTATTCAGTATCGGGTCCTAGGCAATGGCTTTACCAAGCCCTATTGAACCCTTCTGACAATTTACCCGGGTCTTGGGGTTTAGGTTTAGGGTTGGGGGGTTTAGAGTTGGCATGGGTCGCAGCAGATAGAAGACGAGTTCTGAGTGAAGACTAGAAGTAAACCGCCTCCCTCCAAAACCCTCCCAAAAGCTCCTCCGAGCAAACCGTGCAGAGGCCAGAAGACCGCGCTAGCCGTCGCCGGCGGTGCGGCGGCGACGTTGGCCACTACAGCGCTTTAGTTGCAACGCTGCGGAGTCCAGGGTTTCAATCTGAGTTGCCCTGAGCCCCGAACTGATCCGAACTGTAATTGCTCCGAATCCTGGAGCTCACTGTGGAATCGTTGAAAACAAGGTCCGAGGCGGTCGGGGTGCCTTCCAAGTTGAAATTCCGCTTTCTCCATCCTGAAATCCAACCCGCGTGGGGTGGTTGATGATTCGCAGAAAGGGGTAAGGAGGTGAGTAGAGTGAGTAGAGTAGAGCTCATGGATCGATTTTTCCTGTGCTGCCATTTTCTGGGAGGGGATCTCTTTCAGCTCCTTGTTTATGTGAAGGACCTCTTGTATCACAACCCGGAGGCTGAAGTGTAAAGTTGCGTTTCATAGTGTAACGGTGTACCGGTGTAAACAAGGGCGACAGGTGGGAATGCAAAGAGGCTCAGCTTAAACCCCTACATTACATGGGGCTTTCGTTTTGATCGGTTTTTTCGACCCTTGGCCCAGGCCTTTCTGCAAAGCGGTCCTTCCGCCCAGGCTCGCGCTTTAGGGCCTCTGAAACGTCTACAGTGTTGTTCAGTGTGTTTCAGCCATCACCGGGCTTTGGTTTGGGACGCAGATGCCAGTTGGGGCTTTCGCTGTGAAATCTGCGAATTACCTTCTAAACCCATGAATTGCCCTGAAGTTGCAGGCTCTGTTTCTTTTGATGACCACGATGCCAGTTCTGCAGCAAGAACCCGCTCGCAATAGTGAAGACTGTTTAGACACTTGTCCTATGACGTCCCATGAGTCTGTCTCACAGTTGGATGGGCGGAAGCTTAGACCACGGGGGAAGCTGAGCCGCAGAAAGCCCAAGAAGCTTCTTGAGAGCCAACAATGCTTGACATCCCAGAAGTCTTGCCGCCGGAGCCCAAAGAGGCTGCCCCAGAGAGAAGCAGCGTCCAGCTGCGCGGCCGGGCGGCGCCGCAAGCAAGTGCGGCAGGCAAGGTCTTTTGGGTTGAGTCTTTCAGGGCGGGGAGGGGTGGTTGAAGCCTCTGTTGCTGTTCCCCTACGCCGCGGCGGCTTCCTTTTTCTGAGGCAGATGTGTGTCTGTGTGTGTGTGTGTGTGTGCACACATGCGCGCGTGCGCGCGCGTGTGCGTGTGTCACCGCTGCTTTCTGACCCACCCAAAGCACACCAAAGTACTCGACAACCGAAAGATTGGTGTAGGGCTGCGGGCTTGGGGCTTGACAGGGTTCAGTGCTGCTGGAGCCCTTGATCTGCTACATGAACTCCCCAGAATTCAGTGACGTGTTTGGTTGGGTTGGCTTAGGGGGCTTGGCACGGCATCATGGGCTCGAAGGGCTTATAAGGCTTTTTGGGGTCCTTTAAGGGGTCTTTCAGACTTTCAGGCAGCGCGCCGAGCCTTGTTGGTGCCACGGCCGTGGCTACGGCATCAGCAGCTTAGCTGAGGTTAACCCTTGTCTGGGTGGAAGGATCCCCCTGCGAACCCAAATTTTTGAAGCATAGTCTGCCTTGAGGATGTGGAGGCCTGTGGGAAGTGGTCCCGGTCCCAAATCACAGGACAACTTTTAATTGTAGTTTCAAATAGTTGCACCCCACATCCTGCACCTTCACCAGGGCCTCAATCCTGTCCCCCCCCTCAGCCCCTTAACTTTAGAATCCCTCATAGCTTAGCCCTCAACCACAGCAAATAGCCCTCAACCACAGCAACGCACGCTTGAACCACAATATCCAACAATCAAAAAAGGACCGTCGCTGAAGTTCCCCTCTCGTGAATCACGGGAAGTTCAAGCTACTTCGAACTGTCCTGTCCCGGCATTGCACCGGTAACGTTCTTTGCCCCACTGCAAACAGGAGTCTGACCCCTGAAATCGACTTGGCTGACGTTGACATAGGGGGCATTCAGGATGCTTTTTATGCAGTATACGGAGCATGTCAACTCACAGCCCCAACACCCGATCATCACAGAGCCATAGGCTACAGCCTGACCCCATTTTCAAGCCCTCCAATTCAGCTCAGCGATCGCTGGCCGATCTGACAGATAGAACTACTCGGAAAGAGCATGGGTGACCCCTCCGGCGGTTCGGTGCCCAGGCTCTTCTAGCATCGCAGCTTCGTGGCAAGGACGGGAACCCAGAGCCCGATGGTCAAATCAACAAGGAAGTGGCATGGAGAGGTCACACTTGAAATGTTGTGAGATGTTGTGAAATGTTGCTTTGGAGGTTTGGGTTGAAGGGCGTCTGCTGTCGCCACATGCCGCTGCAGTGCCTCTTCCTTGCTGTCCTGATTCTTAAAGTCCAGGTCGAAACTCCTTCCTCCCCTTAATCTCATAGAGCCGCAATCCAGTACTCCAATGTCCTGACCGCAGACACGTTTCCTCCATCGCTAGAACTCCTTTCTCGATCAAGCCCAGAGCCCGAAGCCCCAAAGCTCTACCCTCAAACTCAGCGAACCGTAGGGGACCGATTTCTGCCAGGCCAGCCAGACCCGCAAGTCGCAGGTGGGACGGACTGGGCCTTTGGGTGGGATTCGTTCTCGTGTTTACGAGTTGAGAGGCACAGCTTTTTTGCAACCCGACGCAGAACCATGAAGTGCCAGCCAACCGCACTTAAGTGGAACGTTGGGACGGAGGTTGCTTCACAGGGGGTGCCGGGGGTTGGCATGTTCAGCCATCTTATCGGGTTTTTGGAGTCTTTTCAGTGTAGATTTTGGGCCTGGGCAGAAGGCTATGTGATCACAAGTCCTGTTTTGTTCCGGGAGGTGGGCTCTATGTCTAATTGGTACCCTACAATTTTCTGCCAGAGTCGCAGTGGGGGCTGAGGCTTCAGTTAGACGCCTGAGGGTGCGAGTGTGGAAGGTTGAGGCTTTACGGCTCTTTGCTCGGTCTTGGTGTAAATTTTGAGTCGCACCTCCGCAGGGAAGCTCCCTAACGTAGTAGGGTCCCAGTGTCACAGATTTCTGGACTGTTAGTTTGCAGAGCTTTGTCTCGGGGAGTTACCTGAATCTCCGTTGCGGCGTGTCATCGATATTGAGATGCTTGAGTATGCTATACCCTCAGTTCCATAGCCCTGACAACGACAGAGACTGCCCTAGGTGGTCGTCAGCGCCTTCGAGAATGAGCTCGGCGTGCAGGATGACTGCTTTGTTCAAGAGTTTCAGGGCGGTTGACTGTTCGACGGGCTTTGTGGTGTCCGAGCAGCCTTCGAGTCGGTTCCAGTCCGCGTGAGAGAGATTTTTCCGAACAAGCATCCATGAACAGCACGAAACAGGAAGTGTTAGGCTCACTTTCACATGGCATCTTCCAAGGCGCATTGCATGCATCTTCATCTGTAGTCTCTGCCAGGAATGTGCAGCTTCTAAAGTCCGACTGTTCCGTGCATCTACTTAGGCTACCATGTAGTCTAGAACCGATTTGCTGAACACCCAAAGGCATTGCCCACAAAGAGCTGTGCAGGGCGCAGCGGGCTTTTAGACATTTTCAAGATGACGCGGTTCCTCGTAGAGCTTGGGTCCGGAGTTGCGACAGCAGCCATCACTGAAAACAGCCTGATAACATGCCTTAACCCTTGGAATCCGAAACCTAAGCCTGCAGTCGCCGTTCGGTTTCTGGGACCCCATCGGCTTCACTGCCGACGGCGACGTCGACGCCTTCAAGCGCCGCCGTGCCACCGAGCTCAAGCACGGCCGAATTGCAGCTGGGCAGACTTTAGAAACGCACACAGGTTGCTGCAGGCTTCGTAGCTCTAACACATCTTCGCACACATTCGCACACCAGGGATCTTACTTGAACCATGGATCCACGAGCGGCCAAGGCCATGCTCGCAACCATGGGCTACATGACGCCAGAGCATCTCCGATGAAGCTGATTGATCTGCTGTTGCTAGGACGACACTTGTAAGAGTCCTTGTCTAGGCCTCGTCGCAGCCTGGGAACTAAATCAACACGCACGGTTCCGTGGAGTCTCTTGGTGTTGTAGCCGGATGGGTGTCGAACGGAGCGGGAAAGCTTTATTGTCTGCTGCAGCGGGGTGGTGTTTATGCCGAGGATCACTGGCAAGTTCCCAGGCTACTTGTCCCCGTCCATGGACATCAAGTTCGCCGACGTCCCGAACGGCCTTGCGGCCATCAGCAAGGTGCCTGTGGCAGGCTGGGCGCAGATTTTGGCCTACATGTCCTTCTGCGAGATCTCTCAGAAGCAGGACCCCGGTACCAAGCCTTACGACGGGGACTTCGGCTGGAAGGTGCTCACCTCCGACGATCCGGAGATCAAGAAGAAGAAGTTGAACTCCGAGCTTGCCAACGGCCGCCTGGCCATGGTGGGCATCATTGGCCTCTTCTTCCAGGATGGAATCACTGGATCCCCCTGGGGCTACTGGGCCGGCAACCCCAGCTCTTTCTGGAAGGCCTTCGAGAATGAGCTTGGTGTGCAGTCGCCTTTTGGCTTCTGGGACCCCATCGGCTTCACTGCCGACGGTGACGTCGACGCCTTCAAGCGCCGCCGTGCAACCGAGCTCAAGCACGGCCGAATTGCAACCTGCCAGTATTTGAGCTTCTCTTTGAGCCACGCGAAGAGTGAAGACCTTCGTTGTTCCTACCTCCCCCCCTCCTCGGACAAATGCATGTAAGGCGATGCTTGCAACGATGGGTTACATGACTCCAGAGAAACTCGGATGAAGCCGTTGTCATGAAAGCATCCGTCACGTTTCCACGTTTGTAAATCATCCTCGGGTTGCAGGTTGCACAGTCTCGTAAGGCTGGTGGGCGTGGGCCTTGTTTTTTCAAGATGCGTTGTTGAGCATGCCTTTCTGTGAATGTTGTGGTGGCCGGCTGGGTACACAAAGAAGGACTGAGTGATGACAGTGCTGCGAGTGCTTTGTTGAGACTTTGCTGAGGATCACTGGCAAGTTCCCAGGCTACTTGTCCCCGTCCATGGACATCAAATTCGCAGACGTCCCGAACGGCCTTGCGGCCATCAGCAAGGTGCCTGTGGCAGGCTGGGCGCAGATTTTGGCCTACATGTCCTTCTGCGAGATCTCTCAGAAGCAGGACCCCGGTACCAAGCCTTACGACGGGGACTTCGGCTGGAAGGTGCTCACCTCCGACGATCCGGAGATCAAGAAGAAGAAGTTGAACTCCGAGCTTGCCAACGGCCGCCTGGCCATGGTGGGCATCATTGGCCTCTTCTTCCAGGATGGAATCACTGGATCCCCCTGGGGCTACTGGGCCGGCAACCCCAGCTCTTTCTGGAAGGCCTTCGAGAATGAGCTTGGTGTGCAGTCGCCTTTTGGCTTCTGGGACCCCATCGGCTTCACTGCCGACGGTGACGTCGACGCCTTCAAGCGCCGCCGTGCAACCGAGCTCAAGCACGGCCGAATTGCAACCTGCCAGTATTTGAGCTTCTCTTTGAGCCACGCGAAGAGTGAAGACCTTCGTTGTTCCTACCTCCCCCCCTCCTCGGACAAATGCATGTAAGGCGATGCTTGCAACGATGGGTTACATGACTCCAGAGAAACTCGGATGAAGCCGTTGTCACGAAAGCATCCGTCACGTTTCCACGTTTGTAAATCATCCTCGGGTTGCAGGTTGCACAGTCTCGTAAGGCTGGTGGGCGTGGGCCTTGTTTTTTCAAGATGCGTTGTTGAGCATGCCTTTCTGTGAATGTTGTGGTGGCCGGCTGGGTACACAAAGAAGGACTGAGTGATGACAGTGCTGCGAGTGCTTTGTTGAGACTTTGCTGAGGATCACTGGCAAGTTCCCAGGCTACTTGTCCCCGTCCATGGACATCAAGTTCGCAGACGTCCCGAACGGCCTTGCGGCCATCAGCAAGGTGCCTGTGGCAGGCTGGGCGCAGATTTTGGCCTACATGTCCTTCTGCGAGATCTCTCAGAAGCAGGACCCCGGTACCAAGCCTTACGACGGGGACTTCGGCTGGAAGGTGCTCACCTCCGACGATCCGGAGATCAAGAAGAAGAAGTTGAACTCCGAGCTTGCCAACGGCCGCCTGGCCATGGTGGGCATCATTGGCCTCTTCTTCCAGGATGGAATCACTGGATCCCCCTGGGGCTACTGGGCCGGCAACCCCAGCTCTTTCTGGAAGGCCTTCGAGAATGAGCTTGGTGTGCAGTCGCCTTTTGGCTTCTGGGACCCCATCGGCTTCACTGCCGACGGTGACGTCGACGCCTTCAAGCGCCGCCGTGCAACCGAGCTCAAGCACGGCCGAATTGCAACCTGCCAGTATTTGAGCTTCTCTTTGAGCCACGCGAAGAGTGAAGACCTTCGTTGTTCCTACCTCCCCCCCTCCTCGGACAAATGCATGTAAGGCGATGCTTGCAACGATGGGTTACATGACTCCAGAGAAACTCGGATGAAGCCGTTGTCATGAAAGCATCCGTCACGTTTCCACGTTTGTAAATCATCCTCGGGTTGCAGGTTGCACAGTCTCGTAAGGCTGGTGGGCGTGGGCCTTGTTTTTTCAAGATGCGTTGTTGAGCATGCCTTTCTGTGAATGTTGTGGTGGCCGGCTGGGTACACAAAGAAGGACTGAGTGATGACAGGGCTGCGAGTGCTTTGTGGAGAGTGTGCTGAGGATCACTGGCAAGTTCCCAGGATACTTGTCCCCGTCCATGGACATCAAGTTCGCCGACGTCCCGAACGGCCTTGCGGCCATCAGCAAGGTGCCTGTGGCAGGCTGGGCGCAGATTTTGGCCTACATGTCCTTCTGCGAGATCTCTCAGAAGCAGGACCCCGGTACCAAGCCTTACGACGGGGACTTCGGCTGGAAGGTGCTCACCTCCGACGATCCGGAGATCAAGAAGAAGAAGTTGAACTCCGAGCTTGCCAACGGCCGCCTGGCCATGGTGGGCATCATTGGCCTCTTCTTCCAGGATGGAATCACTGGATCCCCCTGGGGCTACTGGGCCGGCAACCCCAGCTCTTTCTGGAAGGCGGAATCCTTTCTGTTTGCATGGGAATGGAACTTCTGCTTCAGGATCACGGGTCTTGAAGTTCTTGTGCTCTCTGCAGCGCCCTCTGTCATGATCACACTGCAGGGCAATGTCCGCGTCCTTGTTCAGCCCCTGTACGGCCGAATAAGCCCTGAACTTAATGGACAGGCTGAGGCTTAGTCTTCAGGCAGAAATTTCGGAATCGGCAAAGATCACCGTACGAGGCGTAGGCTCAGCAAGACCACTGCGAACATCGGCAGGCGTTCGAGAGTGAGCTCGGCGTGCAGGCGCCCGTGGGTTTCTGGGATCCCGCCGGCCTTAGCAACTTGGCTGGCGCAGAGTTTGTGAGGGCGAAAGGGATGTTTGGGGCAGAGGGGATTACACGGGTGACGACGAGGTGGTTCCGGAGATGTTGACAACTTTAGGAGTTCTTTGCTGCTCTGGTGAACGGTGCAGGCAAAAGGGGCAGGGTTGGGCGTGCCTTGGCAGCCCGCAGAAGCTCCCAGGAGCTTCCGCCTCCCCAGGTGCGGACGGCAGCGTCGAGAACTTCAAGCGCCGACGGGCCACGGAGCTCAAGCACGGGCGCATTGCGACTGGGCGGAGTCCTAAACATGGCAGAGTTTTGCGCCAGTTTCGGGGGTGGGGGGATAACACCAGGTTTACATTGTTTTTGGTTGTGAGGCCGTCAGCTTGACGGGTTTCCAAGGTCGTGATGAGAGCTTTGAAGTCCGAATGGCACCTTACCAGTTAAAGAAACAATCTTGATTGAAGCCTAAATCTAAATCCTGCATTGCATGGTGTTCAAAGACCTCGGTCGGGCTTTGCCAAAGGCCTAAACTCGGGCTACCAAAGCGTGCCGTCGACTGAGATTTTGCACCGAAAGGCCCTTGAGATGAACGTATTAATCATATTAATATGGCCATCGTCACCCGAGCAAAGAAGTTACACTCGTCTCAGAGGCATGCTCGGAGAAGATTTCGCTTCCACTTCGTTCCGCTACCTGAGCCTTGCGCCCTCAAAAAAAGAGACAGTTGAAGATTAGCAGGAGTTCTCGAGACCCTTCGAAGCACTTCAGGCGATGTTGGCCACGATGGGTTACATCACGCCGGAGCAACGTGGCATGAGTGTGGGGTTCAGTGGCTTAGTTGCTTTGTCATAACCTATTCAATGTGCTTAGGTTTATAGTAGTAGGATCAAGGTAAAATCACGACTTTTCGTGTCTTTTCATAGGGTCCGAAAAGATCGCCCAACAAAAGCCACTTGTCCAATAAAAGCCAGTCCACATGCCTGTCGTAAAGGTCTCAGAAGGTTGCCCTTTACAAGGATGAAATGGCGCGAAGCCAGGGCTGATTTCCAAAAACTCCCAAGTGCCGGTCAGAGACTCAGCCAGCCTCAACCAGCCTCTCTCTATCCTCTCTCTGAGGATCACGGGGAAGTTCCCGGGATATCTGAGCCCCTCGGCGGGGCTCAAGTTCGCCGACGTGCCCAACGGCCTGGCCGCCATCTCCAAGGTGCAGACGAGAGTTTTGTGAGAGACAGAGAAGTTACCTCTGAGATGCTTATGAGAGATCTAAGAGAGAGGCTTCTACTATTCTACTATGGATATGAGTGAAATGGCCCCGCTGAAAAGAGGTGCCGCAGGCCGGTTGGGGTCAGATCCTCCTCTACATGGCCTACTGCGAGGCAGGCTCAGCCTTTGACCCTTTCTTCGATGCTCTCCTCCTCTCTTTGCGTCTCTTTGCGTCTCTTTGCGTCTTTGGTGGTGCCTGGGGAGGGTGTGTGTTGGGCCTTTTCTTCTTCCTTTTTTTTTTGGAGCTGTTTGCAACGGTTTGGCTGCCTTTTGGGAGCCGGGTTCTTCTCTCGAAGCGGAGGCCTCACAGACACAGGAGCCGGGGACCGCAGCCTACGCTGGCGACTTCGGCTTCAAAGTCTTGACCTCCAGCGACCCCGCTGAGAAGACCAAGAAACTGAACCTTGGGCTTCTGATGGGTTTCTGTGCCGCTGGTTGTTTTCTCGGGTTTCTTCCTCCTGACTAGAACAGGGGGGGGAGGGGGGAGGGTGGCAGCTACGATGGTCTAAGTAAGTGCCCAGGAGTGCAGAGTTGGCAAACGGCCGGCTGGCGATGATGGCCATCATTGGCATGCTCCTGGACTGCATCACTTGCTAACCTTTTGGAGGCAATTCCATGGCCCTCTTTCGGGCTACATGATCAGAGACCGCCTCGTAACACGGAGCCCAAAACGAACCAGCATCCCAGAGTACTGGCCATGTATGTGTTTTTTCTTTCGGGGATTGAGGAATTGGGAACACAAGTGCCTGTTACGTCGCGGATGAGCCAACCAGCACTTTGCACTGTTGTGGTTTCCGCTCAGCGCGCGCGAGAGATTCTGCACGATTCTGCAGAGCAGTCGCGTTGCTTAGTGTGACCTTGCTTTCTGGCTCATGGCACCGAGGTTCTTTCAGGATGGACTGACAGGATCCGCTTGGGGCGATTGGGCCAACTACACGGCATCGCCGCTCCGAGCTGCCCAGTGAGCCTCAGTGAGCGAACTGGTGATGAAGAGGAACTAGGCTTAGGAGAAACATTTTGAAACGGAGTTTCCTGGTCTACGCCGGCTTTGTGTACATGGCTCGGAATTGTGTGAGGCGGTTTTTCCAGTGAGATTTCAACTTTCAAGGCCCGGTAGCGACCGTGCCATTTCACCGCAGCTTACAGCTGCCACGGCACCACACTCCAGGTGCATCCCTGAGCCATAAACAGCCAGCTAAGGATCCTGGGCAGCTGTTACTTACCCCAACCCACCTCGTCACCGGCCCTGAAGCCCTCGAAGACCCTCGAAGACTTTTCGTTTACTTTCGAAGACTATGTCTAAGAATGGAATCCCGTAGGCAAAAGTGATTTAAGGAGCTGTCCGCGAAAGCGGGGCCCCGCCATGGCCCGAATTGGGGCTCAGTGTACAAAGACATGGACCCAAAACAACAACGTGCCCAGCGCCTCGCAAATAAGGTGCGCCGCCCGTTAGCAGGGTTTTTGCAGGGTACTCGGCCTTGCGATTTCGGGGCTTGGGGACTCATTTCTTAGGCCATTCTTTGGGCCATTTAGGACCATGTGATGGAAAGAGGGTTTCCGTTTGGGGCTTCGCGGCTGAGGTTTCGGGTGTTTTTGGGTGCAGGCCTCGAAGCCTCACAAGGTGGCCCCTCGAAGCCAGGCCCGAAACTTGCCATGGGAAGCACTCGGAGGCTTGAGCCTGTGGCCCCAGATTGTTGAAGTGTGCAAGGACTGCATAGTTGCGCTTCCTCGCAGCCCTTTGGAGACTCCTGTACAGAGTCGGGGCGGCCGAGTAGGCCCTCTTAGTCTTCGTGTTTTTTAATACCTATTTTCCAGTCGGTGCTAAAAATGCCCTCCAGCCGGAGCCCCAGATGGCTTCCCAGAGAGCTGCGAAGGGCTTCGTGGGGCTAAGATCCATGGGAGAAGACAGCAAGACCTTTGGATATTTAATACATCCTCTTTTGGGAGGGGCCAGCCTAGACTTGAAGAGAGCTTCAATGGGGGCATTTGTGGGCATTCGTGGTTGCGAGGTGTTGGAGCTCCCGGGCTTCACAGGAAGCCTTTGAGACCCTGCGCCCTCTCTGATGCCCTGTACCAACAGTTTGGCCTGCAGGTCCCCAGCAGAAAATCCGACTTCCAGATTCCGAAGCCTCAGCTCTCAACCCAAGAAAGCCCAAAACTGCAGAACTTTCAAGTGCTGCAAACTCCTAAACTCACTATCCGGTTAAGCTAAGCCGGAAGACCCGAGCTTTAGACTCTGCCAGCCTCGCTGGGGTTCGCACGTTCGCACGCATTAGCTTAATCTGGTTGTCGTTCTTCTTCTTGCAAGATTGGAGTTCTTCTTTTCCTTCTTCCTCTTCTTCTTATTGTCAGTTAGCAGTCACAAGTATGCACAGAGGTCAAAAGACTACCCTGGCCGTCGCGGCGGGCGCGGCGGCCACTTTGGCCTCCACGGCGCGCTGGTTGCAGCTGGCTTGAGGGATTTACCAACTTTAGGGTTGCTTGAGGGAGTCTTGAGGGCCAGTTTGCTCAAAAGCAGAACCCCCGCAGTGGATCGCCGCGGTTCCCCGTTGAACCTCAGAGAGCAAAGGAAGGTTCTTCACACTTCCTAGGTCACTGGAGAATGTTTTTGTCCTGGGCCCAGGCCTTCGTGCAAAGCGGCCCATCAGCCCAGGCCATCCGGGCATTTGGGCAAGAGGGCCAGAGGGTTCCACCACCTTGCCGTCAGGGGGCGGAGGGTGTGGTTTAGGGATCCTTTCACCAGCTTTGGCGATGAAGTCTACTGGGGTTTCGGGGTTTCTGCTCTAAGCAGTTTACCTAGCTAAGGCTGCTAAGGACTACGCTCATTCCTGCCTCGATAAATTCAATAGCACGACGCATCGCGTTAGAGGAGTTGCAGTCTTGTTTGTTTGTTTGTCTTACAGTAGATGCAACCATTCCACTACTTGCTGTTGACTACTTGCAAATGATGATGGTGATGATGGTGATAACGATGACGATGACTTGCGCAGGCGTCATCCACCCATGTCCCGCGCTGGTGCTGGAGCATGCAAGTGCGTTCACCGTTGTGCGTTCTAATTAGCCGAATCCTTGGCCCGGCTTGAAGATCTTTTTAGTTGATAAGCGGGGATCCCCGACTCGGGCCCAGGACAGAACCTCGTTAAACCCAGCGCGTTAACCTGCGTAACAAGCAAGCAGTGGCCAGTGCCCAACAGTGTTGATAATCTCGGAAACCCTCCTGCAATCAAAAGGTGGATGGCCCAAGAATGTCGGTGTTGTGACGACCCAACAGGCTTTACGCCGAAGTGATCACTCCTTGTGCGGGCGTGCCAAGAACTTTTCTGTTGAAATGCACGTGTGCACATGCTACCCATGAATGGTTCCTTACTTTTGCAGTCTGGCCCTGCGCATGTTCACTGAACATAATGTTGCACCCCCAACAGTATACACTGGAGATTGGCGTCGCGCCTGCGCAAGGGCGACTCGCGGATATGGATAACTGGAAAAAACTGAGCTTGACAAGTCCCACATAGCCCTAAACAACTTCATAAACCTTGACCCTAAAAATCCTTTCTTTCGAAAACCATGACCTCAAAAAATCCGAACATTGTTAGAGCCTGCAAACCCTAAGCCTGCGACCCTATTACCTCCAGAAGCCTTGAGCCCTGTGAACCATCGGGGCCCTTAACCCTAAAGTGTGTCTTATAAGCCCCAGAAGGCGAAAACCCTACAAACCTTAAGCCCCATTGACCCCAAAATCTTTCAAGCTTATGAGCTCCTAAAATCCTGAGCCTTATGAGTGCTGTCACCCAAAGCCGGCGACACGCCCAAGACACACACGGGCATAGATGGGCATAGTACGGGTGGCGGGTGCAGGGTCCGTTTTTGTTTTTGTCGGACAGGGCCTGGAGGCAACAAGGTGCGACAAAGACAAAAAGAGCAGCAGCAAGAACAATGCGAAGTTCTAGTTCAGGTCCGAAAAGGGAGCTAAAAGAATGAAGAGAAATTCAGTTACAAATGCCCATAATGCAACTTTCAACTTTGATGAAGCAGTGTGTAGATGCGTTGCCAAAACGGCTTAAGGAGCGGAATTTCCTACAACAGATCTTCGCATCCCCAAGCCATCCAAAATCCCTTAAGCCGAAATTTTCCCAACGTGGAGAAGAAGGCTGCCCCCGAGAGAAGCAGCGTGCATCTGCGCGGCCGAGCTGCGGCACAGCCAAGTGCTACAGGCGCATCCCACGGGTCGGGTAGTTGGGCTCTAAAATTCAGGACCCTGTCGAATGAAATTGCACGTTGGGGTTCAGGATTCCATCTTGGGTTTATCATACTTGCACAGCCTTGAAACATACTAGCTCCTCTTGGCAGGGTCCAGTCTAAGAAGTCCAGGACCACCGGTTTCGGCATCCCGGTCAACTTGGGTGGCGGGGGGGGGGGGGGGTTGGAATTCGATAGGTAATTCTGGTTTGTTAGAAATGTTGGTAATCTAGCGATGCGCAAGACTCCTGGCTGGCCCTCAAGCATCAAGCTCTCGCGGCGCATGTACCGACGGTGCTGCGGTATGCATGACATCAGAGGGCCTGCTCACTTGTATCTCATTTCTTGCGCGCTGCCTGCACCATAAACACCCCAAGGCAAGCGGCAAGCAAACATTAGCCTGTGGCTCCGCCAAGGTAGCGCCCCAAGCCTTGCTGGCTGCACAGTCGCAGCTACCGCATCAGCCACTCAGCGCTTTGGTGGTTCATCGACACAGACACTGCACACACACATATGACTTTGTCTAACATATTACATTGTGTTATACAGTGTTCTATACTCTGATCTTTTGTTCTTGTTGTTATTATGATTATCTTCCTGTTCCCGCTCCTGCTCGATTCTATATGGCGATAAACGACCATACATGTATACATATATATATATATGTATGTATATATATATATATATATATAATATATATATGGTACCCCCCCCCCCCCCCCAGTGACCTACCCTTTTTCGCCTTGTCTCAAGTCACCCAGCTGCACTGCAAGCAAACTCGGTGTGCAAGATAGCGTATTTCCTAGGGCGTAGACTAAAATACAACTAAAATCGCATACACGGGACAGTAGAAAAACCAAAAATAGCAAAACCAAAAAAAAACAAAAAATCTAAGAGCCTCCGGCTCAAGCCGCCGACCCCGCTGGAGCATAGTTGAGAGGTCTAAACCCGCTCGCATGGTTCAAAGATCATCCCAGCCTGCTCGGCAGAGTTCTGTGAAACGTTTGGGGGGGGGTAGGGGGTAGCAGCAGGGGGGGGGGGGGGTGGGTGGGGGGGGGGGGGGGGGTGGGGGGGGGGGTGGGGGGGGTGGGGGGGGGGGTGGGGGGGGGTGGGGGTGGGGGGGGGTGGGGGGTGGGGGGGGGGTGGGGGGGGTGGGGGTGGGGGGGGGTGGGGGGGGGGGGGGGGGGGGGGTGTAAGAAGGAAAAATATGTATAATGCGGTTTGGCCCTGGTTTGGCCCTGGGACTTTAATATTTTAATGTTCGGTGGATCTGGCCCTGGACTTTAATATTTTAATATTCAAGGCTTGACTTTAATATTAAAATATTAAAATATTAAAGTCCTGGGGTCTCTGGCCAGGCCTGAGGCAGAAAAGGACTTTAATATTAAAATATTAAAGTTTTTTAAATATTAAAGTCCCGGGCCGGACTTTAATATTTTAATATTCAAGGCTTGACTTTAATATTAATATTAAAAATATTAAAATATTAAAGTCCTGGGGTCTCTGGCCAGGCCTGAGGCAGAAAAGGACTTTAATATTAAAATATTAAAGTTTTTTAAATATTAAAGTCCCGGGCCGGACTTTAATATTTTAATATTCAAGGCTTGACTTTAATATTAAAATTTAAAATATTAAAATATTAAAGTCCTGGGGTCTCTGGCCAGGCCTGAGGCAGAAAAGGACTTTAATATTAAAATATTAAAGTTTTTTAAATATTAAAGTCCCGGGCCGGACTTTAATATTTTAATATTCAAGGCTTGACTTTAATATTAAAATATTAAAATATCAAAGTCCTGGGGTCTCTGGCCAGGCCTGAGGCAGAAAAGGACTTTAATATTAAGGACTTTCATATTAAAATATTAAAGTTTTTTAAATATTAAAGTCCCGGGCCGGACTTTAATATTTTAATATTCAAGGCTTGACTTTAATATTAAAATATTAAAATATTAAAGTCCTGGGGTCTCTGGCCAGGCCTGAGGCAGAAAAGGACTTTAATATTAAAATATTAAAGTTTTTTAATACTAAAGTCCCCGGCCGGACTTTAATATTTTAATATTCAAGGCTTGACTTTAATATTAAAATATTAAAATATTAAAGTCCTGGGGTCTCTGGCCAGGCCTGAGGCAGAAAAGGACTTTAATATTAAAATATTAAAGTTTTTAAATATTAAAGTCCCGGGCCGGACTTTAATATTTTAATATTCAAGGCTTGACTTTAATATTAAAATATTAAAATATTAAAGTCCTGGGGTCTCTGGCCGGGCCTGAGGCACGGGACTTTATTATTTAAAAAACTTTAATATTTTAATATTAAAGTCCTTTTCTGCCTCAGGCCTGGCCAGAGACCCCAGGACTTTAATATTTTAATATTTTAATATTAAAGTCAAGCCTTGAATATTAAAATATTAAAGTCCGGCCCGGGACTTTAATATTTAAAAACTTTAATATTTTAATGTGAAAATCCTTCTCTGCCTCAGTCCTGGCCAGAGACCCCAGGACTTTAATATTTTAATATTTTAATATTTTAATATTTTAATATTTTAATATTTTAATATTAAAGTCAAGCCTTGAATATTAAAATATTAAAGTCCGGCCCGGGACTTTAATATTTAAAAAACTTTAATATTTTAATATTAAAGTTCTTTTCTGCCTCAGGCCTGGCCAGAGACCCCAGGACTTTAATATTTCAATATTTTAATATTAAAGTCAAGCCTTGAATATTAAAATATTAAAGTCCGGCCCGGGACTTTAATATTTAAAAAACTTTAATATTTTAATATTAAAGTCCTTTTCTGCCTCAGGCCTGGCCAGAGACCCCAGGACTTTGATATTTTAATATTTTAATATTAAAGTCAAGCCTTGAATATTAAAATATTAAAGTCCGGCCGGGGACTTTAATATTTAAAAACTTTAATATTTTAATATGAAAATCCTTTTCTGCCTCAGGCCTGGCCAGAGACCCCAGGACTTTAATATTTTAATATTTTAATATTAAAGTCAAGCCTTGAATATTAAAATATTAAAGTCCGGCCCGGGACTTTAATATTTAAAAAACTTTAATATTTTAATATTAAAGTCCTTTTCTGCCTCAGGCCTGGCCAGAGACCCCAGGACTTTAATATTTTAATATTTTAATATTAAAGTCAAGCCTTGAATATTAAAATATTAAAGTCCGGCCCGGGACTTTAATATTTAAAAAACTTTAATATTTTAATATTAAAGTCCTTTTCTGCCTCAGGCCTGGCCAGAGACCCCAGGACTTTAATATTTTAATATTTTAATATTAAAGTCAAGCCTTGAATATTAAAATATTAAAGTCCGGCCCGGGACTTTAATATTTAAAAAACTTTAATATTTTAATATTAAAGTCCTTTTCTGCCTCAGGCCTGGCCGGAGACCCCAGGACTTTAATATTTTAATATTTTTAATATTTTAATATTAAAGTCAAGCCTTGAATATTAAAATATTAAAGTCCGGCCCGGGACTGTAATATTTAAAAAACTTTAATATTTTAATATTAAAGTCCTTTTCTGCCTCAGGCCTGGCCAGAGACCCCAGGACTTTAATATTTTAATATTTTAATATTAAAGTCAAGCCTTGAATATTAAAATATTAAAGTCCGGCCCGGGACTTTAATATTTAAAAAACTTTAATATTTTAATATTAAAGTCCTTTTCTGCCTCAGGCCTGGCCAGAGACCCCAGGACTTTAATATTTAATATTTTAATATTAAAGTCAAGCCTTGAATATTAAAATATTAAAGTCCGGCCCGGGACTTTAATATTTAAAAAACTTTAATATTCTAATATTAAAGTTCTTTTCTGCCTCAGGCCTGGCCAGAGACCCCGGCACTTTGTCAAATCCCTCTGCGCCACGGGAAAATCTGGCCAAATCGGGCGGCTACCTTTGGGAAGTGTGGTAAATACCAATCAAAACGGGGTATCGGGATTTCACAAAGTGCTGCGGATAATCCGGCGTCGAAAATACCAATCAAAACGGGGCATAATTTCACAAAGTGCCGCAGAAAATCTGGCCAAATCGGGCTGCTACCTTTCGGAAGTGTGCAAAATACCAATGAAAACGGGGCATAGGGATTTCACAAAGTGCCGCAGAAAATCTGGCCAAATCGGGCTGCTACCTTTCGGAAGTGTGCAAAATACCAATGAAAACGGGGCATAGGGATTTCACAAAGTGCCGCAGAAAATCTGGCCAAATCGGGCTGCTACCTTTCGGAAGCGTGGAAAATACAAATCAAAACAGGGCATAGGGATTTCACAAAGCGCCGCGGAAAATCTGGCCAAATCGGGCTGCTGCCTTTCGGATGCGTGGAAAATACCAATCAAAACGGGGCATAGGGATTTCACAAAGTGCCGAGAGAAAATCTGGCCAAATCGGGCTGCTGCCTTTCGGATGCGTGGTAAATACCAATCAAAACGGGGCATAGGGATTTCACAAAGTGCCGAGAGAAAATCTGGCCAAATCGGGCTGCTACCCTTCGGAAGTGTGGAAAAACACCAATCAAAACGGGGCATAGGGATTTCACAAAGCGCCGAGACAAAATCTGGCCAAATCGGGCTGCTACCCTTCGGAAGGGTAGCTGGGTTAGTTGTAACTCTTATTTTTGCTTAGTTGTAACTTTTGTTTTTTGCTTAGTTGTAACTTGTCGTCACTGAACTGTTAGCAGGGGCAGTATTTGGCGCAACCCTCCCCCCCCCCTCCACCCGAGCATGCCGATGGGCCAAGAATGGTGCCGTCTTTTGGGTCTACCCTAAATCCCTAAACCTAAACCTTAAAATAATGGAACCCTAAAACCATGAAAGCCTAAGACCCTAAAACCCTCCTAAAACAATAGAACCCTAAAGCCCTAATACATCCTAAAATCCTAAAACCTTAAGACCCTAAAGCTCTAAAGCCCTATAGGCCATAAAACCCTTAAATAATGGAACCCTAAAGTGCTAAAACCTGAAAACCCCGAACTACGAAGTAGGACCCTAAAACCCTAAAGCGGACCCTAAAACACTAAAGCCCTAAAGCCCAAAGGCCCTAAAACCCTAACACTCGAAAGCCCTAGCACCTTGAACCTACCTGGGGTCTTCGAAGACCGCATTTCCTGATTTTAAGGACTCCCCCTAGGTCGGTGCTTAGTTTTGCGTAGTAGGCGTAAAAAAAGGACGAATACCCACCCCCCAAAAAAAAACAAACAGTACAAGAATACCCAAATAAATTGTGCATCCTTATTACTGCTGTTGCTTGTATTACTATTGTTGCTATCATTCATATTTTTAGTCTGATGACTGTTACCTCCATTATTACATGTGCTTTTGTTAGGAACCCTAAACCCAAACCTTAGGCCCTAAACCCTAAACTCTAACCCCTAAAAGCCGTAAGCCCCCAACGCCCTAAACCCCCAAATCCGAAATCCCAAAACACTAAACCCTAAAAACCTTTGGCCCTGAAAGCCCCAAGCCCAAAACCCTCAGGGCTGCCTGACAGCCCGAAATGCTAGGAAGCCTAGAAACCCGAGGCGCTAGAAGCCTTCAGCCATAGTAGAAACACAGGCCTAAAGCCCAAATGTCGCTGAGGCCTAAACGCCCTAAACCCTAGAAGCCCCAAGCCCCAGCTGGCCCTAAAACCACTGAGGCCTTAAAGCCCTAAGCCCGTAAAGCCTGAACCCTAAAGCCAACAGCCTATGCCTTAACTCCAAAAACCCAAACCCGAGGCCCTAAACCCTAGGTATTTCACAGCATTTGCAGTTTGAGGCCGAAAAAAAGTTACAGGTAAGCAAGGGTTATGGCGCGAAAAAAGTTACGAGTCAGCAAAAACAAGTTACAACTAAGTAAATCCAGCAAAAACACCAAAAGTCACAAGTAAGCAAAATGACAAGTTGCAACTAAGCGTGCTTCCTTCGGAAGTGTGGAAAATACCAATCAAAACGGGGCATAAGGATTTCACAAAGTGCCGCGGAAAATCTGGCCAAATCGGGCTGCTACCCTTCAGAAGTGTGGAAAATACCACTCAAAACAGGGCATAGGGATTTCACAAAGTGCCGCGGAGAATCTGGGCTGCGTAGGGATTTCACAAAGTGCCGCGGAAAATCTGGCCAAGTCGGGCTGGTTACCTTCGGAAGCGTGGAAAATACCAATCAAAACGGCGCAGGATTTCACACCACATCGGGCTGCTACCTTTCGGAAGTCAGTGTGGAAAATACCAATCAAAACGGGGCATAAGGATTTCACAAAGTGCCGCGGAAAATCTGGCCAAATCGGGCTGCTACCCTTCAGAAGTGTGGAAAATACCACTCAAAACAGGGCATAGGGATTTCACAAAGTGCCGCGGAGAATTCGGCCAAATCGGGCTGCTACCTTTCGGAAGTGTGGTAAACACCAGTCAACATCCCTGTCGCCCCATGTCGTTTTGCAGTATTTGTGAGGGTTTGTAAGGTCTCGGTGCAATTCCAGCGCATGTTGCTACATGTAGTCGCGGAGTACATTCATTTCCCTTGAGTTTTCCCTTGTTGTTTTTTTGCCGCCCGCATTTTCAAGGGAAACCCTTCCCTTGAAAACCCCGCGGAACCCTGCTTCCCTTAAGATGTCCCTTTAAACGTGTTGGTTTCCGTTTGCCTGTTCCCTTGAATTCCCTTTCAATCTTCCCTTGAACCGTTGGCGGCGTCGCGCGGGAAGCCAAACGCCAGCCCAAAATGAGGCCTTTTTTCCCGCCGAATCCCGCCAAACGTGCGCTTTTCACACTCCAAGGGAAATGTCTGACGCGAGTGACAGGTGAGGAACGTAGTGTGTCAATACTATACTACGTGTCATATGTAATTGTACACAGTTGAAGTCTGATATAAATCAAGTTTGGTTACAGCATTATCATTATTATCATGAATTAGACTTTTTGGTTTGCTCTCATAAGCATTCAACCCAAGCGTTGGATCCTGAATAGACATTGCAGTCGGCTTGGGCCAAAGATTTTGGAAACACATAAGCAAGGAGGGGTTTCGGGTTGAAATAAAAACGAACCACAGGGATTTCACAAATACCGCGGAAAATCTGGTCAAATCGGGCTGCTACCCTTCGGAAGTGTGGAAAATACCAATCAAAACGGGGCATAATTTCACAAAGTGCCGCGGAACATCTGGCCAAATCGGGCTGCTACCTTTCGGAAGTGTGGAAAATACCAATCAAAACGGGGTAACGGGATTTCACAAAGTGCCGCGGAAAATCTGGCCAATCGGGCTGCTACCTTTCGGAAGTGTGGTAAATACAAATAAAAACGATCCAAAGGGTTTTCGCAATCTGCCGCGGAAAATCTGGCCAAATCGGGTTGTTACCCTTCGGAAGTGTGGCAAGTGCTAAGCAAAACCGGGCACAGTGATTCACGATCCCTATGTCTTGGCTTTAGGTTGGGGGTTTATGAAAGTCAAAAAACTCCAAAATGTTGAAAAAATCACTAAAACAGCCATTTTGGAGATTTCCATTGTGAAAAAAATCCCTACGTTTGGGCTTCAGACCAAAATTGTCGAAAGTCACAAAAACTCGCCAGACCAGATAAAACTAGAGAAATTGGCCAGTTTTTGCGCGGCACATTTTGATGTGGCTGATCGATCGAGAAGTCCTCACACCATGTTGCCTTAAGGTATTTGTGGGGGTTTGTAAGGTCTCGGTGCACCAGCAGATGTTGCTACAAGTAGTCCCGGAATACATTCATTTCCCTTGAGTTTTTTCTTGGTTTTTTTTTCCCGCCCATATTTTCAAGGGAAGCCCTTCCTTCGAAAACCCCGCGGAACCCTGCTTCCTTTGAGATTTCCCTTTTAAACATGTTGGTTTCCATCTGATTTTCCCCTGCACTTCCTTTAAATCTTCCTTTGACCGGTTAACCGCGTCCCACAAGAAAGCAGAACGCAAGTCCAAAATGAAACATTTTTTTCCCGCCGAACCCCGCCAAACATGCGATTTTCACCCATTCCAAGGGAAATGTCTGACGCGAGTGACAGATGAGGAGGTCAAACTATGGGGATTCTCGCTACTTGTCTTGGGGATCTCCCGAATCTTTTTTGACCATTCTGATCTAACGCAAAAAAAGGGGGATTTTCGCCGCTTTGGCGTGCAAATATCCCAAATGGCTGCTTTTAGTGATTTTCGACCATGATCGGCATTGGCACAGCGCTCGACACGGCGTGACAAATTGGAACCCCGTTTTGTTATGGCCAGGTATATCCTTTCTTATCGACAGCGCCGGCCAAAACCAACACGGGGCGTAACAAATTGGGTCCCCGTTTTGTTACGCCGAGTTGTTGCTTTCTCCTGTGTTCACGACAATCAACACATGGCGTAACAAATTGGGGCCCCGTTTTGATACGCCGAGTTTTCGGTTTCTGCTGCGCACGACACCGCGGCCCAATTACAAAACTGGGCGTAACAAACATTTTCCTCATCCGTTAGAGCACTCATCTTCTTCTAACACGAACATGGACGTCAACTACACAATGGGCGGTTCGGCGCCACCAATGTTTCGAGTCTACTCCCTTCGCAAAATTTGTTGCAATAGAACCGCCTCGCTCTTTAATTTAGGAGACAGGAATGGGGTGGTTCGACACGAGTAGCGCCTAATTTTCTGAAACGTTTCCATTCAGAATAATTGGTGCTAATGAACCGTCTTGGCTTGAATTTAGGGTAGGAATGGGATGATTCGATAGCACCACGTATACAGGAAGCGGGCGCTTCGATAACACTAGGTTTACTGAAGCGTTTCCCCTTGTAAAATCTGGCGCTGTCGAACCGCTTTTGCTTGAAGTACTTCTTTCTTCCAGCATGCGAGGAGAATTTGTAGGTAGCCACAATCAGAACCGAGAAGCGAGAAACAAAAACAGGTGGAGCGAACGGCCCATTTGCTGATAAATTGCAATGGTATGCCATGGTGAAGGGGGGTCCTCCTCCCCTGTCACCATTGTCTGGCAAGAAGAGAGAAGACAAGAGGGCAATAAGTCGGTCCTTCCCAGAATTTTTCAGCGACGAGAAGAAAAGAAAAGAAAGACTGAAATAACCTTAGTGCCGGTTGTTTTGCGCCACGTCTCTCTCTCTCTCTCTCTCTCTCTCTCTCTCTCTCTCTCTCTCTCTCTTTATTTCGCTCTTGATTGAAGAATACGCAACATGTTCTAAGGAAGAAGAGAAGAGGAAACCACTTTTCGCACAAATTATCATGTAGGAAAAGGAATCAGAAGCAAGCGGTGAGTCAGGCATCAGATAAAAGAAGTAGGAGGCAGGAACAGGAGAAGTCCTCCTGTCTGGGCTTTTTCTCGCAGACACCCAAAACAGCACATAGGGGCCCCCTCTTCCCCTCTTCCGTCACATCCACTCCTCCCCTGCCACCATTGAATGGCAAGAAGAAAGAAGGCAACAAACAAACAAGTCTGTCCTTTCAAGAATAAATTAGCGGCAAGAAGAGAAGGGAAGAGAAGACAAGATAATGTCACTCTCCCTTCTCTGAAGAGTACACAACATGTACGGAAAGGAGTGCAGAAGGGGAAATCTTTCCAGAAGTTGTCACTTAGAAGAAATCGGAAGCAAGCGATGGGTCAGAAATCAGATACATTTAGGCAGATGGTAGGAAGAAGGAACTAGAATGAGCAGATCAAGACAAGAGATGGGGAAACAGGTAGGAGATGACCTTCTTTGTTTTTGCGCTCCATCCTTTCCATGCTTATCACCTATAATGAGAACGCAGGGAGTAAGAAAAGAAGAGATGGCGGGTGAGACGACGATGCCCCGCTCAATGTTTCCAAAGTTCTCTGAGAGAACAAAAACAAGCGTAGACAAGGGATGCAATGACATGAAAGAACTTTCCTTCTTATTCTTCTCGGTTTCGGGGTTAGTGTTTAGGAGTAGAGACGAGAGGATTTCTAGTTGTTTACGCGCCACATCTCTCTCTCTCTTCCTACCAAACATTCGGAAAGGAGTGGAGAAGGGGGGAATCCTTTGCACAGTGCTTCGCATAGAACACGGAATCAAAAAGCAAGTCATGAGAGAGAAACCAGATACAGGAACATCTTTGTTTCATGAAAGACCGAGCAAGGAGAGTGAGAAAGGAAGGAAACAGGTGGAGAGAAAGACTCCTCTTGCTCCTGATGTGCAATGGTATGACGCAATGCTGCAGGCTGCAGGGACAGCTGGGTGAGGTGCACATTCCGCAGCCTTCGATCGGCCGCGGCTTCTCTTCTTTGCGGGGTACGGAAACGCCCGGGCAAAGACCTTTCTGATACGAGTAGATGAAGAGGAGAAGTGAAGGAAAGAGGTTAGAAATGACATCCTCTCTTTTTGCGCTCCATCCTTTCCTTTCTGATCGTCAAATGCGAATGTAGAGTAACAGGAAAGGACGGGTGAGAACATCAAGACGGCTTGAGCGCTTGTTGTTTCGTACCGCATCTCTCTTTCTTTCTCCATTCACTGAGGAGTATACGACATACTCGGAAGGGAATGGAGGATGGGAACCCTTTTCCACAAGTTTTCATATAGAAGAAGGAGTCAGAAGCAAGCAGTGAGAAAGCCGACAAATGAGGATGGTAAGAACAAGGAACAGAAGTCCTCCTTCTAGCTGTTTTGTCCCCTCCCGAGCTGTTTTTTTCTTTTTCCTTTTTCTTAGTCTCGCGAAGGAGGCAGGAGAAAGACAGAGCAAGCATACACAGTTGGAGCGAAAGGCCCGTTTGCTGGTGAATTGCCATATGATGACATGGTAGTGAAGGGGCCTCTGCTAGGAGAGGTGAACGTGCGACACCCTCGATCTGCCTAGTGGCTTCTCTTCTTTGTGGGAACAGGAAACGCCTGGCCCAAGGCCTTTCTCAAACGAGTAGATTGAGTAGATCAAGAGGAGAGATGGGAAACAGGTAGGAGATGACCTTCTTTCTTGTTGCGCTCCATCCTTTCCTTGACTATCACCGAATGAGAACGTCGAGAGCAAGAACAGAGGGCGGGCGAGACGATGTCCCACTCAGTCTTTTCAAAGTTCTCTGAGACAGCAAAAACAAGCGTAGACGAAGGATGCATTGAGATGAATATTGCACGGAGAAAGGAAGACGAGGCCGGCCCAAAGAAGGAGATCGGGTCTCCATTCCTCTTCCGTCACTTCCACGCCTCCCCTGCCACCATTGTCTGGCAATAAGAACGAAGACAAGAGAGGAACAAGTCCATCCTTTCAAAAAGCAGTTAGCGGCAAGAAGACGAGGGAAGAGAAGAGTGGAGACGACAGGGTTTCTATGGCTTGAGTGCTTGACAGTGCTTGTTGATGACCATCATTACCCACCAGTACCCACCATTCACCGTTCCCGCCACCACCTACCATTTCCACCGTCACCCACCAGTAATTGCACCGTTCCTACCAATACCCGCCATTTCCCGCCATTTCCCACCATTTCCCGCCATTTCCCACCATTTCCCACCATTTCCCACCATTCCCACCATTCCCACCGTTCCCACCATTACCCAGCTCACCCAGCATTAATTTCCCACCATTCCCGCCAGTACCGACCATGACCAACCATACCGCAATTACCCACCAGTATCCACCATTCCCACCATTACCCGCCATCACCCACCATTCCTAACACTACACATATTAATTAGGCACCAATAAGCAAAACAAGCATGTACAGAGCGAAGAAGCACCACTAAGCAAGCAAGTTGCATTAAATTAGTGAGCAAAGACGCGCCAACAAGCAAAACCACCGCATAGTAAGTGAAGACACACCAATAAGCAGCAAGGGAGGACGCTCCAAGTAGCACAACAGCCTTCGCACAAATGAGCAAAACGACCGAACCGCATATATAGAGCGAAGATGCAAAAGGCAAATCAACCGCGCATAGTAAGCCAAGACGCGCCAATAAGCAAAACAACCGCATAGCAAGCGAAGCCGCGCCGCCAAGCAAAACGGTTGCATATGGTGAGCGAATGCGCACCACCAAGCAAAAAACAACTGCGCAGCAGGTGAATGTGCACCATTGAGCAATGCGAAGACGCCCCTGTAAGCAGGACAACCGCACATAGTAAGTGAAGATGCACCAATTCGCAAAACAACTGCATACAGATCATACAGTAAGCGCACGGTCAGCGAAGACGCGCCAAGAAGCAAAACAAGTGCATATAGAGCAAAGACGCACCAAGAAGCAAAGCAACCGCGCGTAGTAAGCCAAGCCGCACCAATAATCAAAACAGCCGGACGCACCACTAAGTAAAACACACATATATAGTATACAGTATAAGCGAAGACGTCAACAAGCAACACAACCGCACAGTAAGTACAGTAAAGACACGATTAAGCACAACAAGCGCGGCTAGAGCGAAGACGCACCACTAAGCAGAACAGCTGTGCACACATTAAGGAAAGATGCAGCAATAATCAAAACGACTGCGTATAGGACATATAGTAAGCGAAGACGCACCGCTAAGCAAAACAGCCGCGCAGAGTAGGCTAAGACGCGCCACGAAGCAAAACAAGCAAATATAGAGCGAAGGCGCATCAGCAAACAAAACAATCGCACAGTACGCGGAGACGCCCCAATAAGCAAAACAAGCACATATAGAGCGAAGACGTGCCAAAAAGCAAAACAACCGCACACAGTAAGTGAAGACACACCCGGAACAGCCGCGCGTAGTAAGTGAAGACTCAGCAATATATGCAAACCAACTGCACCAAAAAAGTGAGGGGGCGGGATGGAGCGAGGCTCGCGATGTGGAATTCTTTGGGGCCCAAACCGCACCAAACAATGCGGGAGCGGGGTCTTCCGATGTAGAGGTTTTGGGGCCCCAAAGACCAAGAATTAAGCGAGCGCGGTTGCGATTTGGAGTTTTTGGGATATCTGCACCAAAAAGTGAGGGAGCGGGCTTGACCCCAATCCGCAAGCACTTTTTAAAAACGAAACTGAAAAGTGAGGACAGTCACGAGGATGGCGCCACTCAGGTGCCTCTTCCTCGTGACTGTCTGCGCTTTTGAGCCATGAACAGCAAACCAACCTTAAAAAGTGACGACAGTCACGTGATTTTTGTTTGTTTCGGGTTTTTTAGGTACCGAAACCACTAGTTCCGAAATTAAAAAGCCAAAACAGCCCAAGCACGTCTAATGTCCAAATCGAGGAAAAAGGTGACCTATTTAAGGGCTAGTGCGCCGACTAAACTACCTAGACTGTCAATATGCCAAAACATGTAGCGACTCACGTTTGCACAAGTTTGCCTTTCAGATTAGAAGTGTAGTGAGGAGGTAGACCAATCTATTTAAGGGCTAACTGCGCTCACTGAAAGTCCTATATTGCACAAGGGCCACTATTTACGCAAGTCTGCCCTTCAAAACCAAATGTGCATGAGGAGAGGGGGATAATCGTCTTAAATCTGCATGCGTGAACAAAAAAAAAGCTTTTTATGAACAAGATAGATGGCATAGCGTACTATCTCCCACAGTTTTATTGAGACCCCTACTTGTACAGGCCGGCCCTCAGATTGTTTTGTCTAACGAGGAGGGGGGGGATACTATAATCAAACCTTTGTGCGTTCGTGAAAGTCTGTATATCGTGAATAAGACAGTTGGCATAGCGTTTCTCCCAATTATACAAGGCTGAACTTCCGGTTATAATGGTACAATGTGTTAGTGGTCTTATGGCCCTTCGAACAATGGAAGGCCAGTTCCATGGAGACATGGCCTGGAACGAATTTTGCATACATGCGGGAGTATTGTAGTGGAGACAGAAGTGTATGGCAAAAGCACGGACAAATTAATGTATCTGCTCACAGTATTCCCGCATGTCGATATATCACCTCGGTGCTGAGCCTGTTTTCCAAGAACGGGTGTACTTCTTGGTCTTGGAGTGGCGATGGTGGGATAGTGGTCTTTGGGGGGATTCGCAATGCTCTTCCGGACGGTTTTTATGGGGAGCTCGGTCTTGGGATTACCGTTGCCAGCCTTCTATACGATATATTAACGGTATAAAACCAATCTTGGCGTTTGATCTATACTTTGGATATCCGGAATTCGTCTGAGCTCTCTTGGCATCGCCGAGAAACTCTCGTCGCGTTTCGATGTCTGAGCCCACGAGATGCGAAGTTCTCGTCGCTTGTGGACATTTGAGCTCAAGAAATGCGGAACTGTCATCGCTTTTGACTTCTGTGCTCTCCTAGCTCCAAAGTCTTGTCGCTTTTGGAGTTGGAGTGGTCTTGGATGGTCTGGGGCTGGTCTGAGAGTGCTTTGTACAGTGGGCAGCGCGCCATGGGATCATCTTGGAGAGCTCCTGGGGTGGTCTTGGCGGGTCTGGCACTGTTCTTTCGCCATCTATGCCAGCGTGTACTTTGGAAAAGCTTTTCACTCACAGGAGGATCGCCGCAGCTTGCGATGTTACTGTTGGCAGGTTTTGCGTCGACAAGATGCTCAAGGGTGCTTGATTGAGCGTTCTTGGACCCTTCTCAGACAACACTAGGCTTCTAAAGAGCAAGGGTTGTATAGCAAAGGCAGCATGCGGCGCTTCGCTGGAAACAGTTTCCCCGCGCGCGCGCGAACCACATTATACATGTTCTACCGTGCCACGGGGGGGGGGGGGTGGGGGGGGGGGGGGGGGGTGGGGGGGGGGGTGGTGCCGAAAACGCTGATTTTGCTGAGGGCGCCCCTTCCCCTGTGCTGAACCGCCTGTTTACGCTGGTCCTCCACGAAAAAATTGTGCACCGACCCCCCCTACCCCCCCCCCCCCCGAGTTTAAAGAGGGAATTTTTCACCTCCTCAAACCCATCCAACACGCCGCCAGGGTCGGCGGACCAAAACCAAAAAAACAAAAAAAACCAAAAAAACCAAAACCAAAAAAATCAAAAAACCAAAAAAAAAACAAAACCAAAAAAACCAAAAACACCAAAAACAACAATTTTCCGGGACTCTCAGGAAATCCCTATGAGGCTTCTCCAAGAGTCCCGGATTTTTTTTTGTATTTTTGTTTTTTTTTTCGGTTTTGGTGTTTTTGGTTTTTTTTTGGTTTTGGTATTTTTGGTTTTTTGGTTTTGGTATTTTGGCTTTTTGGTTCGCCTTCACGGTCACGAGGCAACAACTACGCATTTTTAAGTGTGCTTATGCTAATTGTGCTTTTCAGAAATAGTATACAAGTGGTCTTTCTAGTGCTTCAGAACTATTTGTTTCGTTATTATGTAAGTCGAGCCGCTAGTGTTTAGTGCATCTTTTGGTTGTACTCAAGTGTAGTGGACCTTATTCACCTTCTTCAGCCATTACTTGGTGCTCTGGTAGCTCAATTCGCATCAAGAATATTTGCCTGGTAAATGCGATTAATTATCTAGAAGCAGCATTTGCAGTACTTGTCTTGAGAAAAAGCATTTATTGCTTAGAATTGTTTGCTTAAAAAGTGACTCCTACTCGTCCAGGAATACCCCAAAACCCTATAATCCAAACTTTACCAAAGATTCTCCTGAAAAGCTTGCGCTTTTGGATGTTTTTATGTATTTGTGAATTTGCTTGTGTATGGCCTTCGCTAAGTACTTTTCTAGGATTCTTGTGCATTTTTTAAGCCTGATTGTGCAAGTTGCGTTTTTCAAGCATAGTATATATGTGGTCTTTATTGAATACTTCAGACATCTTTGTTTCATCGTTATGTAAGTAGAACCGCTTCTATTTCCATTATTGTGCATTTTTAAGCTTGCTCATGCAAATTGTGCTTTTCAGACATAGCATATAAGTGGTCTTTAGTGAATACTTCAGCAATCTTTGTCTCATTGTTATGTAGGTAGAACCGTTTCCATTTCCGCAAGTGTTTATTTCGTATTTGGTTGAGTATGGTCCTTTAAATAGTATTCACTTGAGTCAAATTGGGCTATTTGCTTAAGAATTCCTCTAGTAGTTAAATTCGCATAGAATGAATACTTCGGAAAAAATTGTTTCATGACTATGTAAACATAAGGTGTTTCATTTGACTTTGCAGATAGTACTTCAATTATGCTTTGCCTGGTATAAACACAACTGTTTCAATGCATTAGTTGCTCAACAAAGCACTATTTGCCCTTTAAACCACACTTTGCCATATTTTGGTTGAATATGGTGCTTCTTTCGTATTTTGGTTGAGTATGGTCCTTTAAATGGTATTCACTTGAGTCAAATTGGGCTCTTTGCTTAATAATTACTCTAGTAGCTAAATTCGCAGAAAATGATTATTTCAAAACAAAAACGATTCATGAATATGTAAACATAAGGTATTTCAGTGGACTTTTCAGAGAGCATACTTTGCCTAGTACAAACACAATTGTATAAATACAGTATTTGCACTTTAAACGCACACTTTGCCATTTTTTGGTTGAGAATGGTGTTTATTTCGTATCTTGGTTGAGTATGCTCCTTTAAATAGTATTCACTTGACTCAAATTGGGCTCTTTGCTTAATAATTACTCTAGTAGCTAAATTCGCATAGAACCAAGAAAAATGTTTCACTATTTGATTAATACTTTGCCTCGTACAAACACAATTGTGTAAATATATTAGTTGCTCAACAAAACATTAATTGCCCTTGAAATGCACAATTTGCATAGAAAAACACTGATCTAAACTAAAAACAGCATTGTCCGCTTCAGATTCAAAATGTAGATTCTTCCAATGCTGGCTTATCGGGGTCTGTGAGGTGGGTGTCCCAGTAGCTGTCCTTCATTACCCGGTGATTAACTACGCGACTTTTGGGCCTTCTTTGTTATTTTTTGGTTAAAAAGGCCTAAAAAGGCCTAAAAAGGGTAGGTCGCTGGGGGGGGGGGGTAGCATATATATTCGAGCACATCCCTTGAGCCATAAAAAGAACCCCGTATAGCCCAAACTGGCTCAACCGTCCAAGAACCGCAAAACCATAGACCCTAATGGATTCCACGCGCATTTGTCTGAACATCAGGGGGGTGTAAACAAGTCAGCAGCCAAGCTAGTTTGTCTTTGGGGCTCACCCAAAGAACACACAAGCACTTTTCTGGATTCGTGGGAGTTCTGACTGAGAGGAGTCATCGAGCTTATGTGCGGCATGTAGCGGGCTGAGGAGGAAAACGCAAGCTGCAGCTTGAACTCATCGCTTTTGCGTGGAGATGCCTTTGCCTGGAAATCTCCAGTGTGTTCTAGCAAAAGGTACCGAGGCCCTTGGCAAAGCCCCATGTATCTCGCTCGTACATCCGTCTCGGCCCCGTGTAGTCGGACAAGAGCCCCCGAGTGCAACCCCCGCTTGCTTCGCTTGCTTCGCTTGCTTCTCAGGGGGGTAAACAATTTGAGAGAGCTTGAAAAAAGAACTGGTTCCCTGTCTGTGGAACGTTGCTGCCAGGCGCTCCTCGCCTCGCAGCTTCGTGGCAAGGACGGATGCCCAGAGATATGCGGTTGATCGAGGTTGTTGGAGCGGTTCACGGAGGGGTTCGAATTGTACAGACTGACGTGGTTGGATAATCGGATAGGTTTGTTTCTTGTGTGAGGCCTCCCCTGGAATTCTGCGACTGAGGGCTTGGTTTATGTTCAAGGCTAAATGAAGGGCTTGGGTTGTTGTTGGGGGTTTTGAGGGCTTGCGGGTAACATGGACTTGGTTCCGGGAAAAGGGTCAGTTCCGAGTTCCCAGAACCCTTTTTGCGCCAGCACCCCTGCAACCATGGAGAACTCACAACTCTCTCCGAGCCCCTCACCTGCTGAACTCGACAACCCTGTAGCCCGAAACGGCCTCCCGCCGCACCCTCGGCCCTTGCGAGGCCCCAGAGGGACACCCTTCTGGGAATAGCCTAGAGTGTGATCACGCCATTCACAGGCCAGCCAGAGCCGCAAATCCCAGGCACCGCTGTGTCAGGGTTCAGAACGTTCGCCCTTGAAGCTGATCGGATTTATGATTTCGTGGCCCACTCGACCCTAAACCCTGAAGTCCAATCGAGGGAGTGATGGGAAAGCGCGGCTCTCCGCGGACATACATGCTAGGCCCTGCTAGGCTTGGCTTGAAAGCGCCCGGTGTATTCGCATAAGGTCATTGAACCGTTATTGCTAGTTTGTGCGGGAAATCCCGAGGATCCCTGCTGGAGTCTACGGTGTGATCTTGCGATCCTGTTTTCGGTGCTGCCTAAGTCTGAAAAAAGCCTTCGAGTGCATCGCACGGTGTCGGGCAGTCGACCTTCCCAGAAGGTGGTCGTCAGCGCCTTTGAGAATGAGCTCGGCGTTCAGGTGCACAGGGCCAATGTGGATTTTGGGGATTTTAGGTGCGTCCGGCCGATCGCCCTTGAACTTAAACCCCAAATGGGTCGTGCCAGTCCCGAAGCCTTGGAAACAGCTCGAAATACTCGTGTTTTGAGTCTGTGATATCTCTGGGTATTCGCTGTATTAAAGTCTTGACCCACAAGCAACCGGGTGTGGAGTTTGTCCTGGGCAGAGATGAAGGGTTCATCGCCCCCAAGCGCGACACTGTTCAACTTGCCTAGAGGGCCTAGAGTCAGACTGTGCATATGAGCGGCGACATTTTCTTTAAGAAAGAGAAAGCAGTCCTGGGGCGTAATTCATCTTATCGGAAACCGCCTTTTCCGTGATATGGGCACCGCAAAATCGGGAGCAGGCAACATGTAAGATTTTTCAAGCTGTCGATTTCAAAGACAGCTCCGACAAGATATACCCAAACAAAGTCAGGAGATATCAGGATGATTGAATGAGATAGGCATGCTGCTAACGAGACACCACCCACCCTCGGGCTTGTGTAACACATTCATGCTGCTGCTCATGGTAGAAGAGGCCCAGCTAGATTTATCCGCCTGCCCCCGAACCCGAAACTTCTACAAAAGCGCCACAAAGACGCTGCAGTCACCTTTCGGATTCTGGGACCCCATCGGCTTCACTGCCGACGGTGACGTCGACGCCTTCAAGCGCCGCCGCGCTACCGAGTTGAAGCATGGCCGAATCGCCACCCGCCTGTGATAAGGAGACCTGTGCGTCCACCCCAAAAGGCTTTGGTGTTGCCGCGTCTGCCCCGCGCAAGTCGTCGACCGTGACGTAATACCTTTTCACAAGGTCGCATTGAGTACCCCGGAGTAGGGCGAGATGTTGCCTTCACGGAATAGCTCTCGAAGTGTACAACCGGCCCTCTTAATTTTGGCGGCTTTCCAATGACAAAGGTCTCCGCTGGCATATTATAGCGTTGTATTTTGGTTTGACTCCCATTGCCGGCAAGGTTACCGTATTGCTGCTCAAAGTCAAGCTACAGCTAAGGCGATGCTCGCGACAATGGGCTACATGACCCCAGAGCAACCTGGCTGCAGTTGGTCCACGGCCTTCCCCAACGATGCAGTCCTCCAAACGGGCGGGGGGAAGGGACTCGGAGGGCAGGGGAGGTGAAAGAGTCACTGTTTACACAGGATTCGAGCTGTTTTGATGGTTCCGCTGAGATCAACTCCATACTTGTGGGGTGTAGCGGCTGGCGTTTTTGTGACTGCCGTGTCGGGCAGTTTGTGGGCGATGGCGAAGATACCACAAGCTTCGGCCATGGTTGCATGGTATGATCGGATCGGCCCGGCCATAGGCCCTCTCAGCGGGCGGCTAACCATGCGACAAACACAACGTGTTAGTGCTGGCACTCGTTCGTTGGATGTGTTTTTTGTTAAACGCTCTGGGGGGGGGGGGGGCACAAGTGAACGGTCGCCGAGCCAAATCCTGTGTTGCAGCTGGTCTCGGCAAGATCCTTGTAGTCCAGCACCAAAGGCAGGAAGCGACAGGTTCTCAGTTGCTGCCCTTGTGCTTGCTGAGGATCACTGGCAAGTTCCCAGGCTACTTGTCCCCGTCCATGGACATCAAGTTCGCCGACGTCCCGAACGGCCTTGCGGCCATCAGCAAGGTGCCTGTGGCAGGCTGGGCGCAGATTTTGGCCTACATGTCCTTCTGCGAGATCTCTCAGAAGCAGGACCCCGGTACCAAGCCTTACGACGGGGACTTCGGCTGGAAGGTGCTCACCTCCGACGATCCGGAGATCAAGAAGAAGAAGTTGAACTCCGAGCTTGCCAACGGCCGCCTGGCCATGGTGGGCATCATTGGCCTCTTCTTCCAGGATGGAATCACTGGATCCCCCTGGGGCTACTGGGCCGGCAACCCCAGCTCCTTCTGGAAGGCAGGTCAGCCACAACCAGTCCATTGAGCGTCCCGATGTGCCAAAAATGGGCCCAAGCCAGGACTTGAGTGAGAGGAATCCACTACCCAGCGAGGTTCTTTGGAGACTTCAGGGCTTCAGGATACATAGGGCACAGAGTCTCCAAGTACTCCTTGAGTCGAAGAGCCATTTTGAGGGGAAGCTACACACCCGAACTGTTGCTGCCTCTGAGCCCCTCAATCCCTACAGGCCACATAGAGTCATAAAGTTGAAGTATGTTGAAGTCTTAAATGAGCCGTACAGGCCCAATTGATTTTTAACTATATAAGCCCTATGAGACCTTGACCTAGAACAGTTCTTGCGAAAGACACAAGACGGGATTCTCGGCAGGCCTTCGAGAGTGAGCTGGGCGTGCAGGCGCCCGTGGGTTTCTGGGACCCCGCCGGCCTTAGCAACTTGGCTGGTGCGGAGGTTGTAAGGTCGAAAGGGATGTTTGGTGCCGGGGGTTACACGCGTGACCACGAGGTGGTTCCAGAGTTGTTGAGAATTTCGCGGTCTCCTCCAAGTTTCGGTTAGGAGTCCTGTGCTTCTCTGGTGGAACGGCGAAGACGTGCAGGCAAAAGGTGTAGCGGAAGCTTCCAATAGCTTCCGCCTCCCCAGGTGCGGACGGCAGCGTCGAGAACTTCAAGCGCCGACGGGCCACGGAGCTCAAGCACGGGCGCATTGTGGCTCGGCATGGTGCGTTGTGTGGCCACGGCCCCCAATTTCTTGGGCGTTGGGAGAGTCTTCTTTCGCTTACTTGCGTTTGCTCCCAATGAAGGCTGACTTAGGCTTCCAAGGGCTCCCAAGCGGGGCATTCTGTGGGCACGTGTGGGCACGTGTGGGCACGTGTGGGCACTTGATTTATACTACTTGATCACACACATGCCTGCAGCGATATCGTGGGAAACAAGGCACCAGTAGTCACACAATCCGCCCGCGTCCGGATCCATTCTGCTACGACCTCTACAAAAGACCTTCCTTGTTTACATCGACATCCCTGCAGCAGAACACTCAAGGAGAGGGCGCGCGACGGGACCGTGAAACAAAAACAACTCAAAGCGCTCCAAAGGCAATGCTGGCCACGATGGGCTACATTACGCCTGAGCAACTCGGACATTGTTTCATAGTCGTGCTTTGAGTGTTGGTTTGAAGTCGGTGCACGTTGACGAGAAGTGGCTCCCTCGGTAAGGGGCCGAAGTGTACCTATCATGAGGGGTATTTAGGGTTTAGAGTTTGGCGTTTAGGGTTGATGGTTCTAGGGAGACCCTAACCTTTGAACCCCCCCCGAAATCCCCGAAGTGGGTCGATCCAAATTAGGATCCGACTTCGGGACCATGAAAAAAGATGTTCAGTTGTGCCCAAAAGGGAACTTCCATGTTCGTTGAAGCTTCATAGCGCAGCTTCGGAATCAGGCGTACTACGGTCAAAACAACAAAACATAGGATGTCAATGATGGCAAGACCGGGAGGCCTGAGAGGTTGAACATTGCAAGAAACTTAGAAACCTACTCAATGACGCAATAAACCTTGCAATCCTTAGAACGCCCTCTCAGGATCACTGGCAAGTTCCCGGGATACTTGAGCCCATCGGCCGGCTTGAAGTTTGCAGATGTGCCCAATGGCTTGGCTGCGATCTCCAAGGTTCCGACTCAGAGAAATTTCCGGAGTTCCGGTACACCACCACGCCCTAATAAGGTGCTTGAGTTTGCAGTTCGCACGCCTTACTCATCATGAAGCCTGAAGCTCCGAATGTATCAACCCACCACATGCGGAGACCACAAAGAGATTTTGCACCCCTCCTCTCCCGAGAGAAGCTAGCTTTGTATTCCTTCGGTTGCCATCAAACCCAACAGGTTCCCCAGGCTGGCTGGGGCCAGATCCTGCTGTACATGGCCTACTGCGAGGCGCCGTATAAGGTAGGTGTGTGTGTGTGTGTGTTTATAATATAAATATAGATATCAATATAAATAAATGCAGTTCATTTATATTTATATAGGTTATTTCGAGTTCCATAGGCCGGGTTCGGCTATAATCATATAACGACATATAAATAGTATAAGGTTATACTAGACTACATAGTTACCTTTTTTTTCGGTTGGGGAGGGGTGGCAGTTCAACACACCTTGTGGATCTAGAATGGCCTTGATTAACGGCAGTACTGCAAGGGCGCAATCGATCCGCGTGAGAGGGGCATCTGCCATAGCCGTGGTATGGAGCTGAGTGCGGGTTCGGCTTTACCATTGTCTAATGGAGGCTTGGTCGAAACCAACGCTGCACCAGGCCTCCCAGACCCAGGAGCCGGGCACCGCGGCCTACGCCGGAGACTTCGGCTTCAAGGTGCTCACTTCCAGCGACCCGGCCGAGAAGACCAAGAAGCTGAGCCTGGGTTGTGATAAGAAAAAGTTTGGTTTCCGAGCTGTCTCTTTTTCGTAGCAACTTTACCAGACTGTCATCGCCATTGAGGAGCGCGGAGTTGGCAAACGGCCGACTGGCAATGATGGCCATTATCGGCATGTGCCTGGCCGGCAGCTGTGTTTTTGCTTGAAGCCGTTGTCTGCCGTTGTCTTCCCGCACGTAGCTTTTGCCAAAGCGGGGCAACGTCGCTACGAACGCTTTGTCGTGCCACTGCGGCTGAGGTTCTTCCAGGATGGCTTGACTGGCAGCGCTTGGGGTGACTGGGCCAACTACACCGCCTCTCCGCTGCGCGCCTTCGAGAATGAGCTCGGCGTCCAGGATCCTGTCGGCTTTTGGGATCCCGCCGGTTTTACGGCCGACGGAAGCGTGGAGGACTTCAAGCGCCGCCGCCAGACTGAGATCAAGCACGGCCGCATCGCGATGCTCGCAGCAATGGGATACATTACCCCTGAGCAACTGAGCTGCAAGAGGTCAATGCTAGGGTGCCGAGTGTGTTTGTTTAGGAATAGGCCTTGCAGTTTTTGCGTCGCATTTTGCACAGTGGACCAAGGATCACTGGCAAGTTCCCTGGCTATTTGTCTCCATCAGCAGGCTTGAAATTCGCCGATGTCCCCAACGGCTTGGCCGCAATTTCCAAGGTTCCTGCCGCAGGCTGGGGACAAATCTTGGCGTACATGGCGTTCTGCGAGGTCTCCCAGGATCAGTCTGCCGGAACTCCGGCCGCAGCCGGTGACTTCGGCTTCAAGGTCTTGACTTCCAGCGACCCCGCTGAGAAGACTAAGAAGTTGTCAGCAGAGTTGGCCAACGGAAGGCTTGCGATGATGGCCATCATTGGCATGTTCTTCCAGGACTTGCCAAAGCACAAACTTCTCCGAAGCGTAAACTTTGGCTTAGCTGTTGCATGGAGCATCGGGCATTTCTTTGTGCATGCATGTCGCAAAACGATGTTCATGCGAAGGATGGCTTGACTGGCAGCGCTTGGGGTGACTGGGCCAACTACACCGCCTCTCCGCTGCGCGCCTTCGAGAATGAGCTCGGCGTCCAGGATCCTGTCGGCTTTTGGGATCCCGCCGGTTTTACGGCCGACGGAAGCGTGGAGGACTTCAAGCGCCGCCGCCAGACTGAGATCAAGCACGGCCGCATCGCGATGCTCGCAGCAATGGGATACATTACCCCTGAGCAACTGAGCTGCAAGAGGTCAATGCTAGGGTGCCGAGTGTGTTTGTTTAGGAATAGGCCTTGCAGTTTTTGCGTCGCATTTTGCACAGTGGACCAAGGATCACTGGCAAGTTCCCTGGCTATTTGTCTCCATCAGCAGGCTTGAAATTCGCCGATGTCCCCAACGGCTTGGCCGCAATTTCCAAGGTTCCTGCCGCAGGCTGGGGACAAATCTTGGCGTACATGGCGTTCTGCGAGGTCTCCCAGGATCAGTCTGCCGGAACTCCGGCCGCAGCCGGTGACTTCGGCTTCAAGGTCTTGACCTCCAGCGACCCCGCTGAGAAGACTAAGAAGTTGTCAGCAGAGTTGGCCAACGGAAGGCTTGCGATGATGGCCATCATTGGCATGTTCTTCCAGGACTTGCCAAAGCACAAACTTCTCCGAAGTGTAAACTTTGGCTTAGATGTTGCATGGAGCATCGGGCAATATCGGGCATTTCATGGCATTTCTTTGTGCATGCATGTCGCAAAACGATGTTCATGCGAAGGATGGCTTGACTGGCAGCGCTTGGGGTGACTGGGCCAACTACACCGCCTCTCCGCTGCGCGCCTTCGAGAATGAGCTCGGCGTCCAGGATCCTGTCGGCTTTTGGGATCCCGCCGGTTTTACGGCCGACGGAAGCGTGGAGGACTTCAAGCGCCGCCGCCAGACTGAGATCAAGCACGGCCGCATCGCGATGCTCGCAGCAATGGGATACATTACCCCTGAGCAACTGAGCTGCAAGAGGTCAATGCTCGGGTGCCGAGTGTGTTTGTTTAGGAATAGGCCCTGCAGTTTTTGCGTCGCATTTTGCACAGTGGACCCAAGGATCACTGGCAAGTTCCCTGGCTATTTGTCTCCATCAGCAGGCTTGAAATTCGCCGATGTCCCCAACGGCTTGGCCGCAATTTCCAAGGTTCCTGCCGCAGGCTGGGGACAAATCTTGGCGTACATGGCGTTCTGCGAGGTCTCCCAGGATCAGTCTGCCGGAACTCCGGCCGCAGCCGGTGACTTCGGCTTCAAGGTCTTGACTTCCAGCGACCCCGCTGAGAAGACTAAGAAGTTGTCAGCAGAGTTGGCCAACGGAAGGCTTGCGATGATGGCCATCATTGGCATGTTCTTCCAGGACTTGCCAAAGCACAAACTTCTCCGAAGCGTAAACTTTGGCTTAACTGTTGCATGGAGCATCGGGCATTTCTTTGTGCATGCATGTCGCAAAACGATGTTCATGCGAAGGATGGCTTGACTGGCAGCGCTTGGGGTGACTGGGCCAACTACACCGCCTCTCCGCTGCGCGCCTTCGAGAATGAGCTCGGCGTCCAGGATCCTGTCGGCTTTTGGGATCCCGCCGGTTTTACGGCCGACGGAAGCGTGGAGGATTTCAAGCGCCGCCGCCAGACTGAGATCAAACACGGCCGCATCGCGATGCTCGCAGCAATGGGATACATTACCCCTGAGCAACTGAGCTGCAAGAGGTCAATGATAGGGTGCCGAGTGTGTTTGTTTAGGAAAAGGCCTTGCGGTTTTTGCGTCGCATTTTGCACAGTGGACCAAGGATCACTGGCAAGTTCCCTGGCTATTTGTCTCCATCAGCAGGCTTGAAATTCGCCGATGTCCCCAACGGCTTGGCCGCAATTTCCAAGGTTCCTGCCGCAGGCTGGGGACAGATCTTGGCGTACATGGCGTTCTGCGAGGTCTCCCAGGATCAGTCTGCCGGAACTCCGGCCGCAGCCGGTGACTTCGGCTTCAAGGTCTTGACCTCCAGCGACCCTGCTGAGAAGACTAAGAAGTTGTCAGCCGAGTTGGCCAACGGAAGGCTTGCGATGATGGCCATCATCGGCATGTTCTTTCAGGACAATTCACAGCACACATTTGTCAAAGCATTGTGTCAGCTGTCGCGTTCAATTGCCTAAGAAAAATTGATCGTGTGAAGGATGGCTTGACCGGCAGTGCATGGGGTGACTGGGCCAACTACACCGCCTCCCCGCTGCGTGCCTTCGAGAGCGAGCTCGGTGTTCAGGATCCGGTCGGCTTTTGGGATCCTGTCGGCTTCACATCGGACGGTGATGTTTCTTCATTCAAGCGCCGCCGTTCCGTTGAGCTCAAGCACGGCCGCATCTCGATGATGGCTGCCATGGGCAACCTCCATTGCATTTACTGATCCCGCGGGCATTCCATGCCAAATATCACCAGTGTTGTGCGATGATGTAACGTCTCCCTGATGAAGCACCATTCGCTGCTAAGGCTACATCACTCCAGAGGTCACGGGAAAACTGTCCTGTCCTCACACGAAAGCAGAGGGTCACAGGTTCAAGAACAGGCCGTGATTTTGGAATATTTGTGTTTGACGCATGTTGCGCGGTTACATGTTGGTTGCCTCCAAGGCCGGGATTTCTGTCCCCATCAGCGGGCTTGAAGTTTGCCGACGTTCCCAACGGTCTTGCGGCAATTTCCAAGGTTCCCGTGGGTGGTTGGGCCCAGATTGCCGCTTATTTCGGCTTCGTTGAGTTCAGCGGCGGCTTCGATGATTACAAGACGGGCACTCCTGGCGATTATGGCTTCAAGGTGCTGACGTCCTCGGACCCTGATGAGAAGACTAAGAAGTTGTCAGCGGAGTTGGCCAACGGAAGGCTTGCGATGATGGCCACCATGGGCATGTTCTTTCAGGACGGTGCGTTGCCAATGCACTTTTTTGGTTTTGGGTGTTTTGGTGTGAGAAAATGAAGTTGCGGTACCTCGGGCGCCCCAAGTTTTTCTAGCAGTTTGAGGTTTGCACGCATTCTCGCTTGTATGCGTTTTGCCGGCACCGCTGTGTTAGGGGGGTCTGTTCCGGAACTGATTCTGCTAAGCTATGTGAAGGTTATTAGGGCGACAACTTTTTGATAGTGTTTTGGAAATCTGGTGCTGTGCTTGGCATGGCCAAAGATCGGCTCCCACGAATTAGGCAGGTTACGCTCTTGTAAGATATTCAAGTGTTCACGGCAGCTTGATGCATGTGACCCATGCAGTGTGTACAAGAACCATCTGCAAGAAGGCACATTGAAAACAAAGGACGTCAAACATCGCTTTTGTTCCTTCGTGCAGCTCCCTTTGTGGGAGCCTGTATACTTTTCGGCATTATGATGTTTATCTTTACGTGAGCACGAAATTCCACGTACCCGACATTATTGTTTCCGGAGCTGCACTCAGCCCCATGTGTAGGTTTTCGCGTGTCACGCATGTCACAGGACGGTTTGACCGGCAGCGCCTGGGGCGACTGGGCCGCCTACACGGCGTCGCCGCTCCGAGCCGAGCCCGTGTCCGCAGCCGCGGCTGCCGCAGCAGCCAAGGCCGCAGCAGCCAAGGCCGGCGCGAGCGCGGGAGCGAAGACCGCCGCGGCCACCACGGGCATCGGTGCCGGCACCGGCAAGTCCCTGAGCGGTGAGGGCGAGGAGGTCCCCCCCGAGCCCACTTTCGACCCGGCCACCGAGGTGGGCGTGACCGAGCCCTTCGGATACTTCGACCCGGCTGGCTTCTGCAAGAAGGGCGACAAGGCCGGCTTCCGCAACTTGCGAGCGGCCGAGATTAAGCATGGCAGGGTTGCGATGATGGCCGCGGTGGGTGCCGTCGTTCAGCACTACGTGAAGTTCCCGGGCTTCGACAGCGTGCCTGCCGGACTCGGCGCCGTGGAGGTCCCGCCGGGCACCTACGGCTTCGCGGCGCTCTTCGCGGTCTCGGGCTTGCTGGAGCTGGGCGCCTGGACTGAGGACCCCTCCAAGGAGCCGGGCAACTTCGGCGACCCCGCGGGCCTGGGCCAGTACACGCTGGAGATGCGCAACCGCGAGATCAACAACGGCCGCATGGCCATGTTCGCAGCCATCGGCATCATCGCCGCCAACGTCTACACGGGCAAGGACGCCATCGAGCAGTTCGGCCTTGCGTGAGCAGGTGAAGCGGGCCTCAGAAATGAGGATCTCAGAGGCGAAGCAGCCTTTGCATGGAGGGGCAGCAGCGACACCAATAATTCATTTTCGCAGCTCAGAGCTGCCTCGGCATCTTTTATCTCTGGTATAGGTCTCCGATGTCCCCGCATATTCGCCCATCCTAGTGAGCCTCGTATGTGCTCTTACAAACTTTCCTAAGCCTAACTCCAATCTTTACTATCCCCATCGTAAACCCCGAAGAAGCCCTAGACCGACCTCTGTCGCTGAGCCTGCGAAAGCGAGGCTCAGCGGTGATCGTGGGTATACAAACCAGCGCAGCCAGCATGCAAAAAGAGCTTCCGAGGGGAGCCAATACAATTCATAATGTTGAGCCGCTTCTGTGCCGGCACCCCCGATGTCACAATGTCGGCATGCTTGCCGGCGTTGTCAGGACCCAGCGACTGTTCGGGAGGGTCCCCAATTGTTCAAGAACATGACAAGTCCAGGCGTCGTGTGAACGTTTTGTGCGACGCGCCTTGAATGTTAGTTGATGTTAGTTGCCAGGCCCCCCCCGTATCCCCGGAGTGGTTCCTTAGAAATCCTGGGCGAGCGAACGAGCGCGAGAGAGGGTGCCTTGGCTCCTGGAATCTCCCCAAAACCATGCAACGAAACGCCCTCCAACAACACTTAAACACTCTTAAATGTTTGCGTTTTTTGGTGTGCTGCTCAAGCGCTCAAAGAGCCACCGCGGACCCGAGACAGCTTAGCTCGGGTTTTGTGGGTAGAGGTTCTTGGAGGTCGCATCCTGCAATGACCATCAGGATGAAAAGCACATCGTTGGCAAGCTCAATTGCAGTGAGACGTTGAAGTGGAACGCAAAGGGATCCCCGGCTCTGTCGCTCAAAAGCCCTCCACCCTAGACGTTTGTCCCCCAAGCCCTTCAACGATCAGCTTCAAGCAAGCTCCGCGATGCTCCGCGCCCAATCGTAAGATCAGCCGTGTACCGGGGCCTGACCTCCCTGACCGAGACGAAAGCCTCATCTCATCCCAAACGCGATCGTGGCCGAACAAAAGCCCCCGAAGTCAACGCGGAGGCTTCTCTGTTAGGCCTACGGCCTACGGCCATTCCCTCCCCCTTCACACCTCTGGCTTTCCTACAGGCTTGCGGCATCTCTCACAAATCCTCAAGAATAGATTTCATCCCGATCTATACCGAAGCCATTCTCCGCTTCCAAGCGTTCGCACGTGCCCTCTCGCCTTTGGTGCAACTCGACGCGCTGCTCTCAGCAGTTGCTAGAGGGTAAAGTTTCGGATTGTGGTTACGGTTTAGGTCTCTGAGTTTGTGACATGTTGTGATCTCCAGGGCTTCTAGAGATTTTGAGAGTGAGAGCTTTGGGCATTGGGGTTCACGCCAAGCCCTGGAACTCCAAACTCTCGAAACGCTGGAAGTCCAGATAGCTGAACGGCTGAGCGGCTGAACGTTTCGGGGCTTCGGCTGTCTGGCGGGGACGTCTCGGATCCCGGTGGGGTCGCTTTGGAAACCCTAAATGCCCTATATGTAAACCCCGGAAGCCCTAGACCCTATGAACCGTTAAAGTTGGGATGTTCCCCCTTACTTATCAGTTTATAGGGATGATAATGGGGGCTACTACAATCCCTCTTAAGTTAGTATAAGGGGCAACATCCCAACGTTAAAGCCTTAAGTTTGCTACCTTTTCCCAATGCCCAGCCCCATCCCCTCGCCCTACAAACTATCGCTAATCATACGGCACCCCGCAGCAGAATGCTGTCGGTGTTGGCAACCCCCTTTAGCAGAGGCAACTGCCTTATCTTCCCTGCCAGCCCTGCTAGCTATTGATTCCATTCATTTGCAATTTGGTTATCCGCACCAATCATTGCAACTGCTTTGTGTAGAGCTTGAGATCTGGTTGTTGTATGAAGTCCATATATTTACAACCCTTTGAGCTTACATGTTCTCGGCGACACAGCGAAATCCCCAGATCTGCCAAGCACCAGGTCGGTGACCATGACCGAGCGCCGAATCGATCCGGAGGACGGTGTCGCGTGCGCGGGGGGGGGGGGGGGGGTTGATCGAGCGGACTCTAGCGGCACGTTGCAGAGACGTGCAGGGTTGAGCTTGCAGCGTTTGAGCCTCCATGTCCTCAAAACCCGGCTGCACTTGAAAGAAGCCTGGCGTCGGGCACCAGGGCTGTTCCTCGCAAGAACCCAGGACCTAAATCAGCTGAAGTGCAAAGCAAGGCACCTCGAAGCTGGTCTTGGGCTTAGGGTTACGGATGGCTTGGGTGCCGGCTCTCGTGTAATTTGGGTTGGGAGGTTTCAATTTAGATGCCACAACTTAAAACCAGAAGGCGGAACAGCGAACCTCGGAATTCACAAACCCCTGAGAGCCCCAACTTCTCTCCAGGTACACCTGGGAGGAGTTTTCGGAGTACTACGCCGGCAAGCCTGACCCCTAGAGCGGCTTTGGCGGTGTAGATCCGATCTAGCGTTGGGAGTGCTGAGACAGGAAGGCAGACATTCCATGAAATTCCATGGTTCGAATGCAAGCTTCGTCGTTTCAAGAGAAAAAATTGAGTGATAGTTCCCGGCTCTTGCTCTTGGCAGCTCGCAGGGCTCGGGGCCAGCCATTAGTCCAGAGCAGAGCTACCGAGTTCTGGTTGGTCGGTACTAGTCAAGGAGTCAAGGAGTCCAGATGAAGCACTTCAGATGGTCTCTGGGACTCCAAGATTCTTAGCCGTGCCTTGTCAGTGCGTCCCCGTCGGTGGGATATCACGGGGCAAAGATCTCGCCATCGCATGAACGGGTGCTCGGCCGCTGCTTTCTCTAACCTCACGAAGCAGCCTATGGAGCCATTGCCATGGGGCTCTTTCCGAAAGCCGAGGGTTAAGAGCAGCTTACAGCTCACGAGTGTCTGTCCCCATTGAAGTTCTGCATTGAAGAGGGCTTCAGCCGAACAAGCCGAGATTTGTGTTTTTTGTTTGTCATGTTAAGTCATGTTGTTGTCTCCATGTAAACTTCAACCTTGGTTTGGAGTTTCGACGTTGATTCTTGTCGGGGCAAGGATGGGAAGCTTGGGGTTGAGGAATTCAGTCCCAGCCCTCTGGTCGCGATACTCGTATGGTTGAGTTTGGGCAGGTCTAAAACCATGCTCGACTTGCACTGCGAATTTAAAGCCTCGTCCGTGGAATTGAGTGCACGGCTTAATAAGAATTATAGGTGCTGCTGTGTGTTTTCAGACACTGGTGTGAATTGATTTACATGTCATCCTGGCATTCCTGGCCAGGTACAAGAAGAAGGTCATTGCCTCCTACTGGGAGGAGTGCGAAGTCAAGAAGGGCCGCTTGCTTTGGTGAGTTTTAGGGCTCGATTGGGTCTGCGCCCGACAGCCGGAAAGCTTTGAAGCCCAAGAAGACCCAAGAGCACCCTGAATTCCTGCAAGCCCCCAGAAACCCAGGACACAACGCTTGAACCCTAAACTGCTCTGGGAGACGGGTTGGTGGTGGTGGTGGCCCCAAACCACTACTCAGCAAAACTCATTGTGTTTTTTTGCTGGGGCTCATAAATATCCTTCCAAGCCTCCCCCGTCGGTACCCAAACTCGTCGGGTTTCGGGGCACAAGGCCTGGGCAATCACCTTGTTCTAGTGCAGCTCGGAGGGTGGGAGGTACTGCTGCTGAATCAATGAGTTCCTCGAGCCATCAAAACAAAACACCAATGACAGCCAACCACCTCGAACAAGCTTCCTGAACCTAAATCCTCTAGCCTTCACCCAGAAGCAGAAAGCAAACACTTTTGGCACATCCCCCAAGACCTCTCCAAACACCTCTCCAACAACCTTCTCCAAACGCCTTCTCGAAGTGAGGCAAGAAGAAGGCGAAGGCGCCCCCGGCCCCAGCTCCCAAGCCGAAGGCCAAGGCCAAGGCCTAGGGGGCTCATTTCGTAGTAGGCTCATTGAAACTGGGGGGCTTTCTGCTGGCTTTGTGACCCGTTTGTGGGTGTTTAAGGGACATGATGGTCCATTTTTGTTCACGTGTAGCTGACGAAGACCAGGGAGGCCGAGTCACGAAGCATGCTTCCGTGCGAGAAAGACAGAACTTCGGCAGGTTTTGTCGATCGTTTGCTTTGTTGAGCCCGTGGAGGGGTCTACCCCGCAGCGTTTTCTCTTCAGCCCCCAGAATTCAGTTGGGACCTTGCGAAGGCGAAGGCCAAGGCCGAGTCGAAGAAGCCAGAGCCCAAGGCCTGGAGGGGTCAAGCAGTCAAGCAGTTATCCCAACCACCAAACGAGGTTTCTCAGGGGCTTCGAGGGGCGTGGGTTCATGTTCATTTTTTCATATTGCATTGAGGCAAGCAAGGGCAGAGCCATGAGAGCAACAATCGTAAATCGTCTCCAATCACAGCCATAAGCATACCATAACGATATTGATGAAACTTTCATTGTTTTGGTTGTTGCATGTTACCAATGTTGTTAATATTGTGAAGGCGAGGTCGGAGTCAGAATACGACTTTAGGTAAAGTTTCGTTGGGAGATGTCTCCGACCTTTGCAGAAGTGCATTGGGAGACCTCGCGCTTGCGACAATTTGGGCTCTGTAGACTGTACGACGAGAGTCGTAGGGCTTCTTGTGGGTTGAGGAAAGTCAGGGCCCCTATATAAGGCCTAAAGCCGAAACTGTAAACCGTAAACCTGACCCTATACCCGACCGCAAGAATCTGTTGCATACCACCAACATGCCAGATGGGGATATCTGTGATGTTGCAAGAGGCAAGATGTAAGAGGTAACAACATAGAAGTCGGATTATCTCGTCATCCGGCTTCATGGAATTATTGGTTCCTTCTGAGAGCAGGGGCCGATCGGGGAGAGGCGACTCTGAAGCCCGCGCAGTACAAAGACCTCTATGAGCAGAATCTGTTTTTCCAAGTGTGGGGTCAGAAAAGCCTACGAACCGAACATGTTGAAAGACGCTAAAAACCCAAACATCGCTAAAGCCTCAACATCCAAAGGCCTAACTCCCCTAATGCCTTAAATTTAATCCCTATAACTTTATAACCCCGCAAATATGTCCTTGGCCGCCGCCTCCGATAAGCGGCGAATGGCTCCACTGTTGGGCGGATCTCTCTCTCTCTCTCTGTTTCTTACGTGCCGCCCGGACAACAAGGAACTGCAAAGGTTGCCATTTGCCCGTTGAACATTGCCTGGCCTGTCTTCTGGCCACAGCCGGTGCCGCAAAGTACACTGTCGGCTTCGACTTGGGAGTTCTTGAGATCTGTTCTGTGTGACTAGGCCCCCTGTACTCTACTCTTTTGCTTGCTTTTCTTCGCTAAGTTTCTCCGCGTCGATGGGCTTCCATCTGTCGGTTTTTTGCACGCTCGCCTTTTTGCGCAGTGTCTACCTCCGACCCATTTTGGCTGGCATTCAGTACTGTACGAGTGGAAGCACCTCACTAACAGCTCGGGCTTTCTTTTTCGGGTAATTATAGCCTCTCGAATCTTACGGTGGACACCTTACCCGGAAGGTAGCGTTCCATTATGAGGCCGAACATGCAATCTGTGTGGATTCGAAGCAAAATTCGCATTTTCTCTCGCAAATTTGTGCGTGCCAAAGGACAGTTCCAACAGGGGCAATGGCGTTGCAGATGCGCTTGCCACTAGGGGGGGCTTCGGGAAGGGTCTCTCCGCTGGCTGAGGCCGGCGCTAGGACGACGTGCGAGGCAGGAAGCCTTTTGACTTAACGCTTTCTTGAAGTTTCTCGTGAAGATTGGGACGTCATGTCGCCAGGCAAATTTCTGCACGTACAGATGCCCATGAACTGCAGGTTTACAATGCGTGGGGTGACTGGGCCAACTATGCAGCGAGGCATAACAGCCCGAAGGTGGATGATGATGGTCTGCAATATTCCACTTCTTTATCACCAGAAGGATCTAGATGCCAATGCGTCCAGAAGAAGAAAGACATCTTTAGGACAATCGTACCACTTGAATCCAAACGGCGCTCCATTGGCCTATTCATGACCGAGGCTGACTCAGATCCTCGTTGTTCGATTCGCTTGGGCTCTGCGGGGTGCAGTTTTGTTCTCAAGAGGGTGTGACGTGCCTGCCCTGGCCAGCGCTGTTTTTTTTCTCTCTCCGCCCTCGGGCGGCTTTTTTGGTGAAGAAAACTCGTGCTAGGCAGCGACGAAGACTATAAGCGTTTTGACAGTGTCGCTTGGCTAATTAAGACAGGTCTCCTCCATGACCTGGGTGCGCCAAGATTCCATGTTTGCGTTTGCTTCCCAGACTCAAAGGCTTCAAGCCTTGTGACTCCGCTGGTCTGAAATTTGGCGACACCAATACATATCGCAGTGGGTAAGAGCTGCGTTGAAACAAAATAAGGTCAACGCGCAACGCATCAGGGCTCCGCCAGTCGCCTGGCCAAACAGCGCCCTCAGGCGCAGAGAGAGCTCTTTTCTGGCCTCGTGTCTCAGGCGCAAAAGAGGGGCAGCGTCCTCAGGCGCCGCTGCAGTATCCGCTCCGTACGGCAAATACTCTGGATGCGGTGGAAGCCGTGCAACACCAGGAACCACCAGAGGACATGGCTGTGCCATGGGTTTTGGTGGTTACCTTCCGTCCCAACTGGAATGGGCACACGGCTCGAACGTGTCTGTCTTCGGCGCAGGTCAGGCAAGCGGTTGGCAAAAGGGATGGCCGCAATCCTGAGCTTGGCCTCCGGCCAGGCCGGTTTTTGCCGGGGGCTACCAGAGGGCTGTCCTGGCTGATGGGTGGGGGGGTGGGGTGGGGCCAGCCTGAGACGGTCCTTCGCAATGGGGGCGGGGGGGGTAGGGGGGAGGTAGGGGGGGCCGCGTTTTGGGGGTGTAAGGAGGGAAAGAGGGAGGTTTTCACCTCCACGCCGCCAGGGTCGGCGGACCCGCCGTCGCAAGCAGTCGAGCTAGAGACGCTGAGGTGTGACATCGCCCTTCAGAACCAGCCCTTGCACGTAGTGTTAGTCGGCTTCGCCTGTCTCGACACAGTTTACCAAGACCTGGAAGACAAGAAACCCTCAGTCAGGAATTCTTGAAGCAGGTCTTGGGTGACAAGTGGTTGTCCCCCCGCCTGACGCGGGCCGATTCGGACGTTAGAGATGTGCTGGCCCGCGGGCAGGCGCGATGTTGACGTCCCAAATACTGATGTTGCGTTGTCTTTCGCAGGATGTTGACTTGGACACGCAGCGTCCTAGATTGGTTTTCGGTCCTCGTGAAGCAGGCGTTGCGTGTTTTTGTCTGCTACGGCTTCTCCGGAGCTTGCAGCAACTCCTCCGCGCGGGATTCCGCGGAGGACTTGTTGCGCTCCGTCTTTGAAGTTGCTAATCAGCACCGCAACTTTCCCTCCGTCTTTTCATCTGATTTTGAACCTTGTGCCTTCTGACTCCGACGCTTGTAATTAGACATGCTTGTCTAAAGGGCCAGTGGATTGACGCTGCTGTTGCCCTCAAGAACCTTTCTCCCACGCATTTTCCCGCCAGGGGTGCTGCGCGTCGTCTTAACGCTGTCCTTCTTCATAGCGTGGACGCTTTGGCTCTCCATAAATACTCCGTGCTTGGTGACACAGGCTTGCCTGGTCATCGCCCTGCGCGCATTTTGCTCCAGCTTGATGCTGACCTTAACTGTAATAATGCCACTGACCAACTTGCGCCCTCCTGATTTGAAAAAGTGTCTTTGCTCCAGGCTGATGCATTTGTCAAAGCCGACACGGAGCGGCTTTTTCGCTAGTTTTCGGCTTTTTCTGAAGAACTTTCGTGTCAGCTCGCTCAGGTTCTTTGGCGCTTAATCCCTTCCCCTAAGACTAGACCCCCCTGTAATTCTAAAGTTCGCGTCGGCCAGAAAGTATCAAAAATTAGGGGGGGCCTAAAGCCCTAAAACCTGAAATCCGAAGCCTAAACCTTAAGCCCCCAACCCTAATTAAACCCTCTGAGCCTTGAGCCCTAAACCCTCGAGGCCTTAAGCCCTAAACCCTACTTGAAAACGCTAATGGCAACTCAAGGGTGGAGGCCCTCAACCCCAGGGTTGTGGGCTCAACACTGCGGGGCGAAACGACAGAGGCCCTCTTGCAAAGGGCCGGATAGTGCCACCTGTGGCCTGTGGCGCGACAAGCAACTGCTGCGATCCCAATTCTCCACGATTACGCGCAAACGGACACTGTCGACCAAACTTCAATACTCTGCACGCACAGAGCCCTGTAGACCCCCTTACACTGTACAAAGCCCCCAAGCCAAACCCTCAAGTCTAGTTTGTTGACAGGCGAAGGCCAAGGCCAAGGTGAAGGCCAAGGCCAAGGCCAAAGCCGACGCTCCGGACCGGGGGCCCCTTGTACAGCGGATTTCGGTTGGACCTTGAAATCTGGGAAACCTAGGTTTGGTCCAACAAGCTTTCATTCGGTCCGAGACTTTCTGTATATGGGCTCCTAATCCTTTTGTCAGTGACTATCGTAATTGCAAGATTCAAAAGTTGATACACCCTAAAACACTAGCCGTCCTGGCCTAGAGCAATCCGAAGCCTCGCCGCGCAGACCCGACCAAACTGCAGATCAATCCTTGAAGTTCTAAAGAACCACAGTTGCTCCGAAAACCCTGAACCCGAGACCTTGCGAAACAACCTTGCATCATGCCTCTCATGAATTGACTTCTGTGGATGCAGGAGGTCAAGTCTGCTGGCAACTTCAAGGCAAGGAGCGTCGTTGGTAGTGTAGGAGCCTTCGTGGGTTTGAGTTGAGTTGTGTTGTGACCCGTGTGCACAGTGCTGCATTGAACCTTGCAGCGTTGATCGCCTCAACACACAGAGGCGTTCCGTGCACTGCGAGGGCACCTCTGCATCACCCGTTGAAGAATGTGAACACCTCCACAGCCGAACACACTTTTCGCTTGTTTCCGAGGTTACGTAGCAGATCCACAAACAGTGACAAGCAAAACCTCACAGCCCGCACAGTGTGGAATGCGAATGGCAACGCGGCGCTTGATCTGGAAGAAGCCTGCCTCGAAGGTCTAGACACTTGCACGGCAATGCGTGAGGTGAACTCCTTGTGTGTACTTCCACCACTCCGCCTCCTCTGTCATCCTGCGACACAAATAGTCGCCATCGTGTCATGAAGCTCGCTGTGAAACCCATGTGCGCGCGAACAAACTTGCTGAATATGACGGCGGAAGACCGCTTTAAGTAGCGGCGATCCTCTTCCCAAAAGTTCCAAGCGGCGACTTAGTATGGCATGATATGGCATGTTGCAGGTTTGCGTTTGTGGTGGTGCTGGCGGCATTGGACAGCCGCTCTCGCAACTGGGCTGCGCTGCGCGAAAGACCCCCCAAATCAAATGGACTTGATTGTTTCTGAATCTCACAGCTGTGGAGTGCTCAGTGGTTCGGTTCTTTGTCAAAACATTTAAGAGGAGGAGTAGCCGGGTTCTGGGTCGTGGTGCAGGTGGACTGTTTGCATTTCTCCAACGGAGCAATGCCTTGCGTGTGTAAGGTCCTGTACACGTTGGACACGGGATTCAGAGATTCAGGGGTTCGAAGGCTTTGGGTGGTAAAAACTCGTGCGTGCAAGATTTTGGATTTTCAGCATGTTTTCAGCGTTGAAACCCGTATTTCTTGTGTTCCTTTGTTTTGCAAGGCCTCCAGATCTCACAAGCTTTTGTTTTCGAAGGTCTTGTGGCTGCCCGACCAGAGAAATGACGCCCAAAGAGGAATTGTTCTACGACTCTGCATTCTGCAGGCAATGGAAGGAAGGTCGCTGAACGACCTGTACGCCCAATCGTTTTTCTTTTGACGCAACTTTAAACAAACACTTTGCCAGGGTTGCGGAACACGTACTGAGAAGCGGGCGTTGGTTTCGGCAGTTCAGGCTTCATCTCGAGGGCAACTTTTGAGTCCCATCCCATGTTGAGGCACTTTAAATGCTGCGGTCGGATTGGGGGGCAGGGGGGGGGGGTTGTGCAGGAATTCTCTGTGTAAGATGGAAAATTAAGGTTTGCAATGTCTTCAAACCCTGAAGGCAGACCGGGTCAAGCACAGAAGTTTCGCAGCGCAGAGTTTAGGTTTCGGTTGCAATCTCCCAAGAACCAGCCACAGAGTCCGCGAGCCCGGATATCGAGGATGCTCATGGCCCTGGACCCCAACGTCAAGGATGCGTTCGGGGTTGGAACCGAGCTGTTGGGCTCGGATGGTTTCGACTGGTAAAAAAGTAGCAAGTTCATAACAAGCTTGCACACACAACAGAGATTAACAAGTGCATAGAAACTAAGCAATTAACGGTGGGGTTGTACATCGCATACTTTGGGTTCCAGCCACAAAGTAAGCTGTCGGAATAGACTTCGGATTTCGGGAGAAAGTTTGGGGTTTCTTGTATAGGACCACCAGAAAAGGTGACAAAAAGCATTCGCACCCGTCCTGAGGTTGCGGGGCTCACTCACTCCAGACATGTTTCGGTTTGCTTCAAGCATTCACCGCTTTCCGTTTCCAAGCAGTGTTTATGGCGCCAATACTGCGTGAGCACGAGCTGGGCTTTGTGCCCTGCCGAAATCCTCCACAACCTTTGTGGAGCACTCCAAGCCTATGCAGGAGCTTTGCGTCTTCGATCTCAGCGTGGCCATGGCGCGCCCGATGCAAGGGGACAAGGGGGAGGGCCGGGGGGGTGGAGGGGGGAGAAAAGGGATAAGAAGGGGTATTACCGGTTGGCAAAGCGGCTTGTCTTGTTGTAACAAGTGTGTCTTTGTTCTGCCCGCCCGGCGGGAAATGTTGATGTTGGACTCACCCCTCAACCCGTAAAAGTTCCTTAGGCCCCACACAGCCGCAAGCCGCAGGCTCTAACCGCCGAAACTGCCCATGATTCCTAAACCTTGAATCTCTAAACCTTCCCAATCGCAGCCCTACAAGCTCTGAAGCTCACAGCAATTTAAGAACCGTGCCCGACAAGTTTGTTCTGAACCTGCAAAGCCAGCTGAGAGGTGCCTCCTGCGGGCGTCGCGGCCGACCTGGGACACTTGGAGAGGCCGACGTTTGCGCCCAAAATTCATCAGTTCCCTAAACCATACAGGTGGCCGTACTGCAACAGTGCACAGGGACTCCACCAAGCCATAAAGGCCAGAGCCTAGAGAGCCCTCTCAATCCTGTGAACGCGTAGTTACCCCCAAGGTTCCTCTGAATCCCCCGAAGCCTGGCGCAGGAAGAGCGAAGTGAAGGGCTATGTCATGGAGGCCGGGCATAGCGGCCTTGGGCTATTTGGGGGATTCTCAGGTTCGTGGGCCCATATTTTGTCTTTGTTCCAACAGCATGTAACAGGCCTACATATAGGCGGGGGACCACACCGGATTTCGGAGCACTGAAGCGATCAGGATATCTCGTCCAGGATACAAATCAAGTTCTCCCGTCTTTTGAGGTTCGGCTTCCCACCAAGCGACGTGCTAATCGGACCACTCCCTTCGCCGTTGAAATCCGCTGCCATCACTGGCCGTGATCTACTGCAGGCGAAACGCCAAAGCCCTACAGGCCGCTAAAGACCCCTAACGGCCCTGAAGCTTCAGCTGGCTTTCAGTCCACTCCCCAGGTGGGTGCCAAACCGATCGACAACCTGAAGGAGTGCCACGGCAGAAGACAGTTACCCTAGGCCCTAGAATTGCTCATTGATGCCTAGGGTAAGTGGGCTGTTTCTTTTGGCTGCCTTGATGGCTTTGTGTCTCTAAAATTCTCGGACGCAGCCCAGCTACGAGTGCTCCCAACACAACACAGCATCTGTGCGGGAAGACTCACATGTTAGTTGAGTTTCAGCCATCCACGGCAACCCTAAGTCCCGAAGCCCCAGACTTATTCCCGCCCCAGAAGCCATCCAAAACCGGAGCCCACGACCTGACCTGGAAGCCCTGCCTAGAGTCCTAGAGAGCTTGGAAGACCTCTCCGGGAGCCAAGGTGCCTGGAGGGCTGCCATCTGGTGCTGATCCCTGCTGGCATGCCAAGGACCGCTTGGGGTGCAGAAAGAGCGGAGAGTGCGTTTTGGGGGGGGGGGGGGGGGGCGTTGGGCGAATGGATCTCGTTGTCGGTGTGTTGATGTGGGCTTTTGTGAATCCGTAGCCCCTGAGAGAGTCCAGGTTGTCGGCTGAGAGAGCTCATGGTTGAAGTCATACGTTTTTTTCAGGAAGCAGCCAAAGTTGCACAGAGACGTAAGCTGACAGTCTGATGAAAGAAGCGTTTCTGTTACCAGCCAGTATGTTGGGATTCGCTACAATCCTACCGGGTCCTACCTACTTGGTAATCTCTTCCAAGAGGAGTCAACAGCAAGCACTTGACATGCAAGCCTACCGACCTGAAACATGTTCTGCAGAGACCGGCCCTGGTCATTGTCCAACCGGTTTGGGTCGAGCGGCTACTAGCGGGCCTTGAGGCTGCTCAGAGCAAGGTTTGCTGTGGTATTCAAGTAGTTGGACCACCGTGCTAGACGGGCGTAAACATCGCGTTCGTGCTCGTGACTGGTCATTCCTGAAGCTCTGCATCTTTCGTTCTAATTACTGTAAGCCGTGAACGGTAAACGACCGCATCTTGAGCGACACTTGCGCTGATATGTCCCGAAACATTTCTTAAACCATTGTAAATGACAGCGTAAAGTGCCTGTGTGCTCTCACTCGTGCCGTGCCATGTACCTGAACCATCACGGTTGCCCATGCGCCAAGTAGTTGCAGAGCATATGCTGCATCTGGATAGATGCCTTAATCCGACAAAGCATCCGAGGGGAGGAGATGGGAGGAGGGGCCCCCCACGAGTTGCCAGGAAGCCCGGAATGACCCGCGATGACCTGTTCAAGGCCCACTCCTCGGCTTGGAAGCACTACTCGAAAACAGTCAAGAGGCATAGAGCTTTTTTGGAAATTCCCAGGGCCAACAACGAAAGTGATTGTTGGGGCAGGGGCCGCCCATGCAGGTTCGTAGGCATGACAGTTCCCACTCTTGGGATTCTCGGTAGATGTCAGGAGGCCAGAGAGGCCCGAGGTTGACTCGCCTGTAAAAACCTCCTAGCCTAAACTTACACCTACATGCAAGCTAAGCTGTAAGTCTACATGCCTCCCATCCGCAGCTTTGCCCTTCATCATCCTCCCAGTTTCGGGTTGGTTGCCTTTGAGGCGCAAGTCCCAGTCTAGCCGATTCAGAAAGTTGCACAGATCGGCCTACGCCAATTCCGAAAGGTTGTTCTTGCCTTTCACGAACATGTGAAGTTGTGCAATCAGGCATGATAAGGCGTTCCGGGGAAGGAGGGGGGAGGGCCCTAAAGCCATCAATCATATAGGGTGGATGTGGGCAATTTGGGGAGGGTTTCGGAGTTTCGAGTTCAGGGCTTACTAAACTGGAGCGCATTGATGTCGGCGAGGTGAACGCGGACATTGCCAAGGGCATCGTTGAAGCCTGTGCAAAGTTCTGCAGGGACCCTGTCAGGTTTCGGAATGTAGCTTTGCCCAAGCTTCTTGGATTCTTGGCTTTTGGGCATGCCTCCAAAGTTTCGAAGCGTGGGTCCAAAAGCCCCCAGTCGGCTCCAGAAGGAGATCCAAGGGCTCTTTGGGAGATTCAGGATTGAGGATCTGGGAGCCCTGGAAGTCAAGGTCCCGAGGCCATGTTGGGTATGGTCGTGAACCCCGTGAACTCGATCGTGCACGGCGCCCAGACTCGGGAAAGAGGGCTGGCTTTTCGTCAGCATCTGGGGGCGACTTCAGCGGCTCCATTTCTCTCGTCTTTTCCGGCCATGAGTATGCATGAAGTCTTCGAAGCAAAGCCCTGCAATCCCGAGATTTGGGGCCGGGGGGGGGGGGGGGTGGTGTTTCACAGGGCGGGGATGGCTTGACAAATAGAAGAGCCAGCAGAAGTCTGAGACTTTCAATTGTTGAAACAAGTTCCCTGAACGACTCTGTGCTTATCTGTCGAGGTCTGAGACGCTCTTAAGAAGCCCCCTCCTTAAATTTGCCACGTTTGCACAAGGCCCGCCATGGCTGAGCTGTACAAGAAGAAAGGCGCATCTTTTCACGGGCGGGTTTCAGTGTACATAGAGTCCGGGTTCATGCGCTTCATATCTTCATATCTTCATATGGCTTTGGTTTTCTAGCTTTTCTGTGGGGGCTGTCACTTTTTGGAAGCCTTAAACCCGGTCCCAAAGCCCCCCGGCCAATGACCCGAAGTCTCTCAAAAGCCTCACAGAAGGTACACGCCTTTCGAATGCAGGGAATGTGATGGGAGGTTTTTCGGGCTGTGTTCTCTCAAACGGTTCGGAGCTTGCTGCTTCCAGTCTAGTTTGCAAGGTCTTCCATGAGCGACTCGCGTACTCTTATTGCCTGGCAGCCTCAAACTGAACTCGAAATCCTAAGCTCCAAAACCTGAGTCTGCCAAACCCGACTGAGTTCTAAACCAAGGCCCTGAAACCCGAGACCTCGAAAACGCTGGGGGACTCTCGGAGACAGCTTTGCAAAGGCCTGGATCCATTGAAGATCGTTGGCATCACAACCCTGGACGTGGTAAGAGCCAACAAGTGCCCTCACCGATCTGTTTGTGAGACTTTTCTTTGGGCTACTTATGTGTGGGGCTTTGGGGGCATGTTTCGGGAGTGAGCCCGGTGGAGTAGTTTTTGCTCGGTTTCGCATAGGACGATATGTCGGTTCTGTAGAACTGTTTGGGCAACTGGGTTTTTTGCAACTCAGGCCCTCCGAGCCTGACGGACCCCAGAAAAGAAACCAACGACCCCTACTGGACAAAGGTCCGAACCACCTAAAGATCCCCGAGCCCAGTTCAAGACGTCAGTGTTTGGAGTTAGTGCGGGCGGGGCGGGAGGGGGGCGGGGCATATCGGGAGCAGACAAAAAGCACCAGCTGCGGACCACACAGGTTCGTCGGCGAGATCGCTGGAAAGAACCCCAACTACATCAGCGCCACGGACCCAGCCCGGCTTTGCGCACGATAAACATCCCGTACACTTGCACACTAAAAATCCCGACACTTGCGCAAAGGCCTGAAAGCCTACACCAGCCACGATCGCTTTAAAATCCCTATGAGCCTCCCCCCCCCCCCCCCATTATACGCCCCTATCCTATAGACCAAAGCACACTGGCCCCTCTGAGTGGCCACTGGCCCCTTCAGCCCCTCTGAACCCATAGTTCTAGCGCACAAAATCCACTTAGGGTGATCAGCCATGGTGGCTGCTTACAGCATCTTGCCGTTGCTCTAACAAACCAAGGTGCCCGTCGTTGGCGGCCACGCTGGCGTCACCATCCTCCCACTTTTCTCGCAGGATAAGGCGGCGAGGGTCGTATCTTCCTGTCATGGCACCAGCGCTCATTGCTTCAGACCTACGAATCTGGACATCGATGCGTACAAGACGTCTTCGGCTTTAGACACAGGCAGCCTTGAACAGGCAAACATTGGCAAGCCTCGCAGCTGTTGAAGACAATTGGAATAGGAGAGGCAAGCGCTGATTTATGTATGTATGTATGTATGTATGTATGTATGTATGTATGTATGTATGTATGTATGTATGTATGTATGTATGTATGTATGTATGTATGTAGATGTGTATGTCATGGAAGCATACGTTAGAGATCACAACCTCAGGAGAAGCACAAGCCCGGCAGAGTTGATTGTGAATTCCCGCAAGACTAGAAAAACCCACAGGGTTTATTGGTTCTGGATTTAGAAGCATGTGCTAAAACTGCGCAGTGTGTCAAGGTTTCCGTTTAGGGGGCTTGCGCTTTGATAGTTATGTCCGGCCTGTGCAGTAGTTTCAGCTCTGTCTCAGACTTAGTTTGATAGACATCCTACTTACTTAACCACACCACCAGATGCCTAGCTCCGAACGAAACGCTTGCTGCAAGTAGCTGTGCGCCGACTCCATACGCTGCCGCTTGTGGCTTGATGAGGCCATGCTCGCAAGAAGGGCATGCTACATGCACGTGGAAGAACTACATTGTGCACGTTTCGCAGTGTTCCAAACCCATGCTAGCTGTTAGCTGCTAATTCGTCACGAGCGGCAGAACCGCGCTAGATCCCGCACCCGAACTACCTCATGAACATGAGTCAGAGCTGTAGATATCCCACTGCGGCTACAATCAGCTACAGTCAGATTCTAGGGTCTTGGGCCTGAGGACGAGAAAGGGTTGTTTAAGTCTAGGTTGCCATATTCCTGCCTACGCTCCCTGGTGGCAGCATGGCAAAGATCAGGATCGGGCAGGGCTGATGTCTGTTTCCCGTATCTAACAGTTGGGCGGTTCGCACTTGGCTCCAATCTCTGCGGGTTTGCGGGCCATCAGACTATCAGGCTGGTTCATGTTTTTTTCATAAAGGATAAAGGGTCGCAGGCATGTGGATGTTGGCATCCTTTAGAAACTATTGGAAGCTTTCCTTGAGTAACATGGCGGCTGACCCAGCTGACAGAGGTCTATGAGGTCTACAGGTTTTCCGACAGCTGCATGTGCACCATAGGCCTCAACATCAAAGAAATCGGCGCAGCCCACCCAAAACAACCGAAGCTAACTCCAAGAACCACAAAAGCCGCTCGAAAACTTCGGCTCCCAGGTTTCTGAGCCTGAACCCCACACTTGCCTCAGCCCCAAAGCCGAAGTTCGGCACGGCGACCAAGACATGAAGAAGCTGCAAGGACACCATATGTGCGTATGCAGCACATATGTACACAGAATGAAATTGATGTGTATATGAATATGCAGATGCATTACTTAAGTACATATGTTTTACATAGTTTTCCGGATAGAATTACTTTCAAGCCTGCTCGTTGCATCATATGAATTAAGCTTGTGATGACCCTAGCATTCCTTAACCATATGTGTGCATGCTGCACAAGAATGCGAAAGGAGTGTCACCCCTGCCTCGTTTCTTTTCTCAATGACCTCCTAATGCCAAATTGGTGTCTCCGGCAGCTTTTCCGCTTTTCGTCCACTCGAAATGCCACCTCCTCCACCCCTCCCCCCCTCCCCCCCGCCCTGCCCCCTCCCTGCCACCCCGACCCCGGCCCAGTATCCACCTCTCGTTTTGTCGGCTCGTCTACATTGCCTCTAGGCTGTGGCGACGCTAGTGTCGCTTGGAAAGCGCTATCAGCTTAGATGAGGTCAGCTAAGAGTCCGAACACCCGACACACTTCTCGCATGGGAAAAGGTGAGTCGAAGATATCGCATGAGGCGTGGTGGCAACAAAATGTCCCAACACCCCGCACATTTATCACATGCCAGCCGGCAAACAAACGATTCGTGCCATGCCCCTCTGTTGCGCAAAGGCTCCAATGACATCCTGCTATAAACCTGCAAGCATTTCAAAAGCCAAGTAAACACGTCTTCTCGTCACAGCGTGACCCGGCTGCAAGCAATAGCGTAAATAAATAGCAGCATGTTCATGACTTCGAACGGAAGAAACCTCTCCAAGCAAGCAGAAAACCGCGTACATCACAGCATGTAAATACCAGCCTGATAAATTAAAGTGGATCCCAGTTGGCAAAGCTGCAGTCGAGACATTGGCTTTTCACTTCCGTACACATCCTCAACTGCACGCATCACCATCATGGACTTGCCCAAGATTGACGCGCAAACCTTTGAACACTAACCTTGAAGCATACGAACAAAAACATGAGGAATGTGTTCTCATCTTGCACACCATCGGCAAACTTTTGATTTGCTGAAGATCACCGGCAAGTTCGCTGGATACCTGTCGCCGTTGGCTGTCTGACTGGGGGGCTACCACGCGTACGCGGTGGGAGGGTATGACCTCGCTGGACAAGCGCTTAATGGAGTTGCATGAAACGAAGGCAGGAATGTGGAAGATCAAGGAGGAGCTGTTCACCTTGCTCGTGAGTGATCTGGACCCACATCTGAGTGCCTTGCCTGATGCTGCACGGCAAATGCAAATTCGGGCAGAGATGAGAGAGACCTTGGGAACGGGACAGGACCTTATTGGGGTCTTCCCGGTAGGGGGTCCCTGGGGGCGTCATACTGCCCTTGACATAAGGTTTCGGCCTTCTCTCGGTGCTCTGCGTTTCTGTCAGCTCGTCAAGCGTGAGCTTCGTGCGGTGCTTCTTCCTGTTTCTGGTAAGGCTTGTTGGGTTCCCCTCTCGCAGGCTGAAATGGGGAAGAAGCGTAAGCGCCAGCAGGATGCTGGCCTTACCTCCACGAAGGGGCGGGGTCGCGAGGACGGCAATGGTAAGGGGGAGTCTTCGCGCAGGCGTCGTTCCCCGCGCCGTGATGCCCGCAGGTGAGGTGACCTGCTTGTTTTCCCGGGGTGTGACTTTTTCCTTGCTGTCTGCCCCCCCTTGATGCTCATGGTGTGTCAAGGCTTTAAAGATGTGTGGCGCCATGCCGCACGTTACACATACCGCTTGTTTTGCTGCCGCATTGCGCAAAGTCCTGCTTGCCTTCTTGCTTCAGATGTCACTCCGGCCCGTGGGGGCAGCTTTCTGGTGCCTGTCCTGTCTGCTCTTCTTTCCTCCCTCCCCCTTTCCTTCGCTGCTTTTCCTTCCTCTCGTCTTTCCTCCCTTCTCTTCCCTTCTCTTCTCTGTTTCTCCTCCCTGTCTTTTTCTCTTCCCCTGAGGCCTTTGTCTTCCGCTAGCTTTCACGTCAGTTGGTACACGCTGTTTCAGTTTTGGAGTTGGACAGGTTGGGAAGGTGGTGGGGTGTTTTCTGTTGTGTCAGGAGCCTGGCGGGTGGTCAGAACTGGCCGAGCATGCCCGACTCCGACTCCGACTCCAAGCAGCGCAGGACATTATCGGTGTCTTCCCGGTAGGGGGTCCCTGGGGGTGCCACACGTCTCTCGACATCAGGTTTCGGCCCTTTCTTGCTGCTCTTCATTTCAGCCAGCTCGTTAAGCGAGAGCTTCGTGCGTTGCTTCTTCCTGTTTCCGGTAAGGCCTGTTGGGTCCCCCTCTCGCAGGCTGAAATGGGGAAGAAGCGTAAGCGTCAGCAGGATGCTGGCCTTACCGCTACGAAGGGGCGGGGTCGCGGGGATGGTAGCGGGCAGGATGAGTCTTCGCGCAGGCATCGTTCCCCGCGCCGCGCCGTGAGGCCCGTAGGTGAGGCGTGACTTTCTCCTCGCTGTCTGCCCCCCTTAAGATGTGTGGCGCCATGCCGCGCTTTGCCTTTGCCGCCGACTCCGACTCCGACTCCAAGCAGCACATGAGACGTGGAAGACAGAGATGGCCCAGATCTTCCGGGCAGAGTTCCTGGTAGGGGTCTTTAGCGTGGGAGGAAAGTTTAGCTCGTCGATATTCGTTTTCGGCCGGGACTGCAAGGGCTCCGTGCCAATTTCTTGGTCAAAGATTGCCTGACCAAGATCTTGAAGGAGATCCCTCAGGCATCATTCGGTGTGCGGGTGTCGCTGTCCGCCCCGGACCCTAAGCGCCGACGCAGACGCGCCAGCGCCCCTGCTGACAAGGAGAGGGAGAGTCGTGCCCGGCGGGATGGAAGTAGGACCGACCGTCGCTAAGCCGTTTGTGTTGCCCATCGTTCTCTGCCGACACTTGGCGATCTCACTGTTTGGGTTTTTTTTGTTCGCTGTTGATGGCAGCGCCGGGAACTCACTAAGTCAAATATCTTCGGCCGTGAATGAGGGTGATTTGTGGGGCGCTTGGAAAGTGCCTGGAGCCCATGTTCTGGTTTTTTTGCCTTTACAGATGCAGACTACTGCACGCGTAGCAGAAATACGATGTTGAACTGCTTCTTCTTTTCTTTTTCTTGCTATTTTTTCTTTCTTCTTTTTTCTCTTCTTTCTTTCTTTCTTTCTTTCTTTCTTTCTTTCTTTCTTTCTTTCTTTCTTTCTTTCTTTCTTTCTTTCTTTCTTTATTTCTCTCTTGCTTTCTTTCTTTCTTGTCCTGCTTTCCTTCTTTCCTTCTTCTTTCTTTCTTTCTTTCTTTCTTTCTTTCTTTCTTTCGTTCTTTCTTTCTTTCTTTCTTTCTTTCTTTCTTTCTTTCTTTCTTTCTTTCTTTCTTTCTTTCTTTCTTTCTTTCTCTCTCTCTCTCTCTCTTTCTTTCTTTCTTTCTTTCTTTCTCTCTCTCTCTCTCTCTCTCTCTCTCTCTCTCTCTCTCTCTCTCTCTCTCTCTCTCTCTCTCTCTCTCTGTTTCAAGTTGATTGGACACTGCAGAGGTCATGTGTGATGGTCTGTGTTCATGTAAGATATGACAGAAATTCAGCAAATGCTGAGCGTGCGCTGGGGGTCTTTGCTGGCCGAAACCGCAGGACGACGAGACAGCGATCGCCGCCAAGCAGATGCAGCTGAGGGCAGACCTTAGGGAGTGTTTGGGGCAGGAGGAGGTTGTGGGGGTTTCCCGGTGGGTGGACCGCTGAGAAGACAGACTCACTTGGACATCCGCTTTAAGCCCTGAATCTCGGCCATGCGCATAGCCCGCCTGGTAAGAAACCGCCTGAGGCCCTTTCTTGCGGAGCGCCAAAGCACTGTTCGGTGTTGGGTTCCCTTGTCCCAGGGTGAGGTTTCAGCGTTTATCTGATAGCATTTGTTCAGAGCATTCCCCAAATCCGCGCACGCTCCCTCGTCTACCCAACATGTCGACAGAGGCGGCAGTAGAGGAGAGACTCAATCGGGTAGAGGACTGCCGGATAAGGTTAAGGGTGGTCCCGGGCTGGAGACAAAGGTTCAGGCTCTTTGTCAAGGCACTCGTGAGTTCTGGCGACTAAAACAGGACTTGGTCGGGGTTCTTTGGAACTACTTGGAGAAGCCCATCTCAGCCTTGCGAGACAAAGCCCGCGCCGACACGATCAAAGCGGAATTCTGCCAAGTCTTCGGGGATGCCTCGGCGGGGGACTTACAGGGGGTCTTTGAGGATGTCAAGATCTTTGATATCAAGTTCAAGCCATCCTGGCTGCCTTGAGCCCCAGCCTCAAAGCCGACCCGGATGGGCCCAGGTTCTGGGCCTGCCTCTCAGCCAGGCCGAAATTTCTCTTTTCTCGTTTCGCCTCTGCCAAGCAGTGCACAATGCGCGTGGCGTGGGCCCCTGCCTAAAGGGATAGGGGTCAATCAAAAATATAAACGGATCAAAAAAAAGGGATCAAAAAAGCAACCCCTAAGCCCTAAACCCCGGCCCTAAACCCTACACCCTAAACTCACGGCTTAGGCCGCCTTGGGGGCTGCGCCGATGGCGCAGCCGACTCGGGACCAGTACTCGTCCTCTGAACAAAGTAAATACCCTAAACACCCCCTGCTCTTCGCGCCCCACGAAGCTCTCGAGCTTGTGCTAAAGCCTAACCTTCACGGCATCTACGCCCTATCACAGCAAGCCCTAAACGTCCAACCCTAAAACCCTCAAACCCTAAAATCTAACAGCCAAAACCCAAAAGCCCTCAAGCCCTAAAACCCTAAAACCCTAAACCCTAAACCCGAAAACGTCGGTTATTTTGTTTTGACCCGGCAACCGCCTAAACGCGTCTTGTGTCAAGTTGTTCGCAACGTCGCTAGTTTGCCCCCCCCCTCCCCCCTCCCCCCCCATGTTTTCCATTTCTCGCTTTTAAGTGCCGGAGGAGGGGGGTTGGTGTGCTTGCCCTGAGACCTGGCTGACTGAGATGAGCCGGAGCGTCTGGCTGGAGTCTTTCATGGTGTGGGAGGGAGCTAGTTGACCTACGTTTTAGACCGGGTTTGCGGGCTCCGCGCTATTTTTTCCGTGAAAGGCTCCCGTTACACCGCAGAAGCCCGACGCCGCCGTAGGCGTGCCGCAAGCGCCCCCGCTGAGAAGGCACCTCTCTCCTCGTGCCAATAGCTACATCACTGCACCTCAGCTCCTCGGAGCCTCCGCGCGGAACCTTGAAAATGGCGTCTGACAGGACCGGGCGCCGTTGGAGCAGTTTGCTGAGCTTGCTGTGGCTGGCGACCGCCTCTCGGCTTCTCGGGGACACCTGGACGTTTGGGGTTCTTTCTGCTTTGACGCAGGCTTGGGCGCTTGCAGCTCAGGTGTTGGGGCTGATGTTGTTTAGGTGCTTCCAAAAAAAGTCCTGAATCCTGAAGCTTGCAAATCCTAGCCCCTAAAGCCCCAACCTCAATTTGATATCAATGCCTGAGCCTTATGATCACAACGACACTTCTGATTTTGAGATGTGTACACCCAGCTGTAATGAATGTAAACGAACTTGTCAGCATTGCGCACCAGGTATTGCTGGCCGGGCTGGGCGCATTGACCTTCACGGCAGGGCCGCGCGGCTTAAAAAATGCCCATGATCGTTTTTTCGTCGAGTCTCGTGTATCTTGTGTGATAAATGCACCGCTTGAAACGCATATTATTTAGCCTAGTGATAGAATGGTTTGTAAGCATAGATGGCCTACATGTTTGATCAGGGTTTCGCAAGCACAAAGAAAGCGCCTCAGAGGGGCAGTTAGAAGAACACAGCGAGCCAAAACAGAAGCTCGTCACACGCCGGGTCCGGCGAAGGGTCCGGCGAAAGGTCCTACCATTGAGGCTTCACAGGGTTCACTCGGTCTTGGTTTTTGTTAGGCACGACGGTTCTGTGAAGAGAGCCACGTACTGTTAGACGACTGTTTGCATGACCACTCCGGCACGTGATCTTGGAGCAGTATATTACCCCCTACGGCTGAATGTGGGTAACTCGGCAGGAAAGGCCAATGTTTTGATCGCCGAACACCATCATTGCGGGCATGTCAATGTCTCCTCTATCAACGCACGTGTCAACACCCCCTTAACACAAAGAACTCCTCAACCCTCTCAGGAGCGGACATCCCCGAAGCCCGAGCGCCCTGCGACATGCCGAGCGCGGCATAGCCAGCAGCGGCATTCAGGAGGGCCTGGACTGAGTTGTTTTGGAAAGGGCTTGAGGAAAAATTGAAAAACCCTGAAACCCTACAGCAAAGGTACGGGCTCGGGAAACCCAAGCAACCCAACCTTCTTCCAAATGCCCGGGAGGGCGAAGACAAGTTCGACGGCATCCTCGACGAGTTGGCGGCCGCGGCTCAAGCAGAGGATGCAGATTCTGAGGTTGCTGGAGGTTTTGAGTGGGTTGACTAGCCGAAGGCTTCATGAGGCCTTTACAGGCGTTCGGAGTCTATGAGGGTTCCGAAGGGTTCCAAAAATGGTTCGAAGATCTGAGGCTTGCAGTCTTGGGGGACGCGACCCCACAGTCTTTACCGGGCAGGGTTGGTTCCTGAACTCCCCGCGCGGTTTTTTATACACAGATACAGAACCCTGATCCCTACGAAACCTACAAAACCTACACAACAACCCGGTTTTTGAATTTCCACTCGGAGGAGGAAGCCCAGGAGCCAGTTGAGGAGCTGGAGGAAGACAGCCGCGTGCTGAGCTTGGGCTGAGCAAAAGAGCTTTTCAAAAGGGCTTGGAGTGGGCTTGGAGGAGCTGGGAGGCGTGGTCGTGTTGTACACATCGATCCCACCATTTGGTTTAGAGCATGCTAGGATATGCCAACACAGCTAGTTCACCGGCACACGAGTGCACCAGTGTGTACATACATGCATTCATGCATAAGCTACCTTGCATTACATGACATTGTATTGTTTACTTTGTACATCACATTGCTACGCCTTACTTTATACATCACACACACATGTGGAGAGAGTGAGAGAGAGAGAGAGAGAGAGAGAGAGAGAGAGCGAGAGAGAAAGAAACCTTGGGATATTGGTTGAAGAGGCCCCCTTCATTGACTCAGGCTGGGCGTGGCTGAAAGAATCCTTTGGCTGGGTTCTGGTCGCTGACGTGTTCATTCTGATCGCGCGGCTCGGAACGAGAAAATGAAGCCGGTATTCCGGTATTCGGGGTGTGCAGATGCAGGGTTGTCGCATCCAGGGCCATCCAAGGGTTGACGGTTTGGAGTCGGGGTGAACTGCCAGCAGCGCTGGGGATTCAGGGGTAAATCTTTCTGACTCCCTTTCCCGATTGTAAATTTTGCCTCAGAGTGCGAGCTGCAGCTGCATGACTTGATTTTGAGCATCACTCCTTATGACAAAACTCCCACTAACAGCTAGCAGGGGCTCGATATGTCATTTAAATCTTGGCACCCTGTCACGTCTTCCCGAAACAGACGCGAATCGTCCTGGCCATGTACATGAATGTCTTAGCGATGAGCGACGTGAAGTGCCTGGCTTCAACAGAGAGTGAATGAATGACGGCAGCAGGCCCCTGCTCAGCCCCTGCTCAGCCCCTGCTCAAGGTTATCGGCTTGGCTGATTGGGGGATGGCTCCTGCGGTGGCTCTTCAACATGGAAGAACCCCTAGGCCGGGTGGGCGGTGGACTAGGGGTTTATGAGTTCGTGCGATTCAAGTGTTGAGGGATGCAGGTACCTTGAGATGGGGCCTGTGCTGTCCTTGCGGAAGGGATTGTGCTGATTGTACTTACGGCTGTAGGCTCCCGTAGAGTTCCCGGCGTTGTGTTGGTCACGTACCCACAACCGCCACACCGTTTATCCTCGGCTCGAACTCCGCCTACAGGCCTTAGGGCTCTGATTTTGGGACGCAGACAGCCACGCCGTGGAAGCAGAACTGATGTCGTAAGAAGGCTAAGGTTTGGAAACGAGATCGAAGCGAACACGCCAGGGTCGTCTGGTCTTTCCGTTGCGCCCGCTTTCGTAAAGCCCGAAAAAGGCATCACAGTCAAAGCTTGGCAACTTGAAGCTGAAAGGTTCGAGCTCTCCAAAACAGCCCTACCAGTAGCCGCTTCTCTACATGTCCCGCGAAAACTCCTTAAAGAAGCCACAGGGTTTCCCAGGCACTTTCCTGCACTACTGGGACCCCTACATCCAGGGTCTCCTCGGCTCCGTGGCTTCAAGTTTTTTTCCTCAATAATTTCTGTTTGAAGCTCAAGAAAAAAGCACAGGACTGTCGCCTTGTCTCAAGGAGGGTGGGTTGGGCCTCGAGGTTCGTCAGGCTCATCTGCAGCAGGCCGACAAGCGGTGGCTGCACTTAGGCGTTGCCGTACTTTTGTCAAAGGCTCGCTGTAAGAGGTTTTAGCAGGATTTAAGGGGTTCATCGTTGTCATTCCTGGGCAGGATGCTCATTGTCAGCACTGTCAGCATTGTCAGCATGTCAGCTCTGTAAAACCTTGTCCACTGAACTTGCAGGCTTCTTTCCGCGCGCAGGGTGCACGATTCTGCATGTGCGTTTGACCGCGCAGGCTTTTAGAAACTTCACTTTCGATTCCTGTCGCTGTTGCCCACACCCTGTCTACGAGGGAGCTTCATCCCAGGCATCTTCTTCGGCGCGCGCCTGAGCGCAAGCCTGTTCCAGTGGATCGCGCGCCTCGGCCTGCATTTGCTGAACTTCTGTGGCGCATGTTTTGCGGCGTGGTTTCAGGGCGGCCTAGGGTTGTCTAGGCTCGTAAGTGGGTGAAGCAATGAAGACGACTTGATGTTGCAGTTGAAGCTGCCACTGTTCTCCAAACTGCAGGCCTTGCGCAGATTAGGAGAAACAATTTGGGGAGGTTTGCTGTTTTTTGTGAAGCTTGCACCGCAGAATTGTGAAGCTTGCGCTGCAGGGGCGGCGTGAGAAGCGACTGAGCCAGCGCAGCGCCGCGGGATGCTTCAGAAGCTTTAGAAGCAGATACCTGCAAGCTACATGCACGCTGGCTTACAAGTAGGTTCACATCGCAAGGGGAGGGTGTGGGCATCGGTCGACTTTCTCGTGCGCTTTTCTGTAGTGTCCTACGCTTCATGCAGCACTACAATCGCCCCAAAACCCGAAACCTGACAGCCCTGCCGTACGTGGGCCGGTCACAGATCAATGTACCGAAAAGGAAACTGAAGCTTCTGACGCATTCCGGTCCTTTGTGCCAGGGGAGGAGTTCCGCCCAACGCTGTGGGCTTTCGTGTTTCGCTGGCTTAGGATATTTTTGAACTATTGGATTCGTGGTTTCGACATTGGGCTTCAAAATCGGGGGGGGGGGGTGCTTTAAGCCGTGGAAGTTGGATCTCAGCGTGAGGATCTAAGTTTCATGTTAGACAGCTCCTGCGCAGACCTGTTGAATTTTCCAGCCCGCTGCGAACGTGCTGCAGGAAAAGTTTGCGGTTTGTGAAGCACTGTCAGGATATGGGTTGAGGCATCCCATTGCTTGCCTCAGCTACAGGACACTGCTTAGCCGTTATTTTTAACCCACGCCGCCGGAAACCCTTGAACCAACTTGAACCATGTGCGGAGCTTCCCATGGTCTTCCGTAAGCTTTCTCCGGACCACAATAGACAAGCTTGCAAGTTCCAACAAGTGTAGCGCGGAAGCTTTGCGAGGGGAGCAGCGACATCATTGATGTCATGGTTGAGGATGTTTAGGTTTAGATAGGGTTTAGGCGCAGTCGGGTTCTAGGCCTGCGGAGGCTTGGGGGTGCAAGAAGGTCTGCTGCGCGCCAGGTGGCGAAGACCATTGCGGCCGACAAGATTCCGGATCTTGACAAGCCCCTCATGCAACATCTTCATATTTTCAATAGGGTTGGACCCGGAACCATTGAAACCTAAATTGGGGCGTGAACTCGAGGCATTGAGACTTCTCAGATATGCAGCGACTGTAAAGTGCATGTTGGAATTTGAGGGTGTGCGCTTCTGGAGGAACGGTGACAAGGGCAGGAACGTTTTAGTTGTGATTTTTTTACTTGTTTTTTGCCTGGGGAGGTCGACTTCTGGAGCAGAATTACTTTTTTAGCAGCGGTTTCAATGGGGATGTTGGGGCTTTCTCAGGTATTGGCTTTTAAGGCGTAACGGTCGGCTTATTGGGGTCTAGCTTGCCCAACCGGTTCTGCTAGGACGTCGGTGTTTACCTGTAGGGTTCACAGGTCTACAAGGAACCCTTCCACCGTTGTAAACAGGGAGTCTTGCTTTGTTTTGTTCTGTTTCTTGGGGTTTGTGGGTTCGGCGTTTTGTGGTTTGGCTTGGAACCTAGCACCCAAGTATCCCCCCTGGTGTATGAGTTCAGATGTGGTAGGGATCTCAAAACCTCGGCACGGCGGAGGAAAGTTTCTAGGAACCAGACCCAAGAGCAGAAGCGGCTCAGGCACGTCCAAGATGTCGGGGGCCTGGAGTGCTTTGAAAGTAAGAGCTTCAGCACCTCCCCCCCACCCCCCCCCCCCCCACCCCCCACCCCACTGCACCCCCCCCCCCCCCCCCCCCCCTTCCAAAAACAAAGAAAGCAAACATAGAACAAAAGCCACGAGAATGCATTATGATACGTGTTGGTATCGGGGTCGACGAGTCCGTACAGAGTTTAATGGTCTTCCGGGCTTCCGGGTCAGACGTGGCCTGGGTGCTTTTTTGCAGAAGTGCGACAGGATAAAAGCAAGAAGGCCGGATCACAGGATTGCAGTTGCATATTGTTCATACAGTCCAAACTCGTACATACCGTGCAAACTCAACACCTTCCGAGTGACACCCTCCCAAAAAGTGAGGCCGGCACCGATGTGGTGAATGCCAAGGCTCATGGCTTTTGGGGATTTCTGGCCGCTGACCTCTACATCTTCCCCCCGCCTTCCCACTCCCCACAGAATAAACCAACCGAAGCCTCTTCCAGCATGCCCATGGGGTCGAAGTGCACTGGACCCTGTCTTCGAACCCTCGAGAGTTGCCAGGCGGGCAAGGGCAGCGCTACGCTGTCCATGGCCTATGCAGGCGTCATTCACAAAGCCCCTCAAGGTTGCTGAATGGCAATAAAGGTCGCAGACAAATAGCTTTCCAGTACTCTGCTGGAGCAGTTCTACAATGGGCTTGGAATTGGGCTCAAAGTCTAGGGTGTGCATGTGGGCCTGGCGCCTAAACAGAGGTCATCCTATTCAGCTCCGCAGTCTTGTGCCTCCAGCCTGAAAGCCCGCCCACGGGCGACGCCCGGTTATCTGGAGCCCTTTGGAGCCTCTGAACATGGCCCAACAGACCCTGAGCCCCAGAACCCGTAGAGTGCCTCAACTGTCCCGAGCCTCTGTTCCATTCATTGGGGTCAAGAGGCGCCCGCTTGGGCAAATCCATCCTTGCCGGCCTGTGAGCTGGCTGCATGGGTGTTCAGCGATATGTTCGGGATAGGATGCTTGTCAAGTTCGAGTTTGGGGTGATGGCGTAGGACTCGGGTCGTCAGCTTGCATCTTGGAAGGCTTTGAGGCCATGTTTGGGCTTGGGTACATGAGCGATGCATGTAATCATGGCATTCAATTTGTTCATCTGCGCCTCCTTTCCTCGATTGGCAACAGCTTGTGTTTTGTGATTGCACAAGGCTGCATGAACACCAGAGCACCTTGAAACCGACGGCAAAGTGTTCGAACTTGTTAAATAATGCATGTTCCACATCCGCTGGTAGGTGTTTGGCCATTATGGCCAGTGTTTAGGGCATTCCACAAATCGACCTCCTGATGTTCAAAGCAGAGATGCGAACCATTTCGCTATCGTCGCCTTCGAATCCGCAAACTCGTTGCGTATTGGAAGAAGACCGTGTCCCCAATCCAGATCTCTCGCTCTCTCCCTCCCTTTGTGGCGAGTCCTGGTTGTCGGCCGTCCTGCCCACAAATACACGGAACCTCCAACAGGGGCATCTTGTTCAGGTCCTTCTGCTGTACAGATGCTTGTGAAGCGAAGCCAACAGTCACGAATGAAATAGCACCCTCCACGGGTCGTTCTTTTCAGTCAGGATGGGCAAGAAACGCACGGAGTGCGCCTACGTCAAATCTGACATCACTGCCGCATGCCCAGCAACGAAGCGTGAACCTCTTGACTTTGACAGAATAGGGGTTTTGCTAGAGGCTCAGTCCAAAACCGAGGTTTGGGGGGTTTGACGGAGGTTCAGGGGACAAGGTTCGGAAGGAAGGTGATGTGGTCCGCGATGACGAAAAGGTGGTTCTCAAATCCTAAGTTCTCTGAAAACAGTAAGAACCCGGCAGTCCTTGGTTTCCAGCACCCGGCTGTTCTGGAAGTTGGAGCGCTGTTTCTGGGGGTCCAGAAGCCTCACAAATCAAGGCCATGCAAGACAAAGAGCTCAGATGGAAGAAGTAACACATTTTGTGATGCCAAGTCACCCAGGATCTGCCGTACTTCGCGTCCAAGGTACAGCGCGGGCCTTACGGTTTAGGGTTTTAGGGACCTGTCAGGGGCAGGCAGAGGGCTCAGGGCTCCCACAAGCTGTAACTAGGGTCTCCAGAAAGGCCCCTGCACGAAGGGGGGCCCGCACGGCACTGCGCTGAGGTTCGGTGAGAAGGGGGTCTCCAAGGCCCACCGCGAGAAGGGGCACTTGTCCAGCTGGGTTCTCCGCAGATCTGGTTTGGGTCTTCCGCCGTTCTAGCGTCACTGAGGGCCTGCAGGGTTTCTTGGGGTTCAGTGCACCTGGAAGCTCAGGTCTATCCATAGATGGGGTAAGTTTACGGAAGCTGTTGCCCCAATCCTAGACTTGCAAACCTTACATCCTGTATGTCTCCTCAACCGTATTATTCATGCCTCAAGTCGATGCCTGACAGGTGCTTCCCCTTGGCGAGCTGAGCGATTATGAGAAGACGCGACTAGAGGAGGTTAAGGCCCGCATTGGCGCTGTCGGTGCTGGTGCTGTCCCCTCTGCGGGCTGTCTTGGAGCTCAGGTCAACCATGCGGAATCACGCAATCGAACCGAGTAGTATAAACGGGCAAAAGATACAGCAGACTAAGTAGTCCATAGTGTGTCGTCATGTACAGAGATCCGGGCCTCCCGAATGGTGCTAACAAAAGAGGAGGTGAGGTTTTTGAGGGATTCATGGGAAGTGTTCGTAAGGTTCCTATTGGAGGCACAATTTAAAGTGCTTCGAGGGGCTTGAGGGTTTATCTGGGGATGTTTTCGGGCCTAGTCCCCTACACCTTCCCCTTGCCGTTCATCCCGAAGCCTGGCCAGACGCAGCTGAAGTCGGAGATCGACAGCGGCCTGAAATATGCAGAGGACAAGCTGTGGCCTACGGCCGAAAGGGCAGATTGAGGGCTTCTGGGGCTTTTTAGGGCTTTAGAAAGCTTAAGGTTTTTGCAGTTTTGGAACTTGAAAGTTAGATTGTTTTTTGTTTCCAAGCTCTTGGAGCTTGGATGGTTCGAGGATGACTTTGCGAAGGCCTTTTGTGGGGGTGGGCTACGCAGTGTGGGATGGCCCTCTACTTAAAGAGTTCCTAGCACCTCAAACCATCAACACTTCAAGCCAAACACCTCCCTGAAGGAGAACAGCCTGGCAGACTGAGGCCCGCTGCCTGGGGCTAAGGCTGCTGCCATGAGACCATAGCTCCTTAGGGGTGTGGAGTGCATGGAGTGAGGGATCGTCCATGGGCCCGTCAAGGGTGAAAAGGCCAGAAAACTCCTGAAAAGGCTTTTCGCGCCGTGAACTGCTGGGAAGGCTTGCTGCATGATATAGGCTCCAGCTTCGAAGCCCAGGAGGTTGCCCCTAAGTAGAGCACGCAGACATGTTTCTCAGTGTGCTGTTGGTTTGCATGCTTACAAAACAGTGACGATGCAGCTCCTCATCGCTTCGCTTCGTCATGTCGGATGCTCTCACCGAACGCGTTCGCAAAGTTGGAGGACATTGTG
>CAJNDS010002826.1:212406-247406 GCA_905221605.1 Symbiodinium natans
AGGGTACCGTGAGCAGCCTGCTTCACGTGGCAGCCTTATGTTCGGCGAAAGAAGCCCCAGTTAGACTTAAAACCCGCTGTGCCCTACAGGGATTCTGTGTTTGGGTCGTGTTGAAGGGTTTTGGGATTCAATGATTTAGGCTTTCCACTTATTGCTCATGCGCGGATCGCATGTGATGCTAGACAATTGATGGGACCTCTTCAGCATGCAATCTGAGCCCATGTGATACTGCACCAAAACAATTGAGGCTGGGCCTGGCAGTTTGTTCAGGAGACGCAAGTACGAGCATGTCTTACAGATTCACAGATAACAGGGCTCAAGAGAAAGAAGGAAGGAAAACAGAAAACAGAAAGGGGCGAAGGTTCAGCCCTCGACGCGCCGAGGTTGGGAAGCACACCGCAGGCTACAGCCCTGATATGCCTTGATGCAAGTTTTAAACCTGGTTGAAGCCGGGCTTTATACCGGTTGACCGAGAAGGGCAAATTTGAAGGTTTCTAAAGTCGAGGAGTCACTTTGTTCGGTTGTCCTATTGGATCAATGGAACACGAAGTGTTTTGCTCTTCACTTGCCATTGTTTGAGGACAGAATATGGAGCACAGCTACCGCCGACTACCGCAAATGTTCTTGCAGCCATGCTGATTAGAGTTGGTGAGTCAAAAGACGCCGTGCGTGTGCATCAAGCACTGTGGTCGTGGGAAGCTGGCAAAGTTAAAGTGGTAGCCATGTGGATGGATCTTGGGTGCCTCGAGGTTGGCTCCGAAAATGCCCACAGCCTATTTCCAATACGACGCTGATTCCTATAAGCCTTTCCCTTACTGCTTTTGAATGCTGATTCAGGAGTGTGACGCACCCAGCTTGCCAGAAGGAAGTTCCCATCGAAGGGAACATTTGGACTGCATCTTCGATTCCTGCAGGATGAAAAACGCAATCCTGCAATTTAGCTCCGAGATTTGGAGGCTTGTGGGTTTGAAGTGGTTTGGGTGTTGAGGACACTCTGTGGCAGTTGACCTACGCCCTACGCTACCTATCACCGTGGCAGTTTGGGGGAAGCTTTGGTTTGCTCAGCTACTTTGAGTTGAACTGCGCGCTCGGGGCCTTTAGAGTGTTGGAGGCGGGGCGGGGTGGGGGGGTACATAAGAAATTTATTTGTTTATGTTATGTACATGTACCTTGTACCCGTGCATGTATATACATATATATATATATCGATACATACATATACATATATATATTCACACATGCATACACGATGTGTGTGTGTGTGTGTTTAGTTCTACAAGCATAAGTAGCCATGTCTGTTTTTTCTTCCCTTCATTGGTGCTTTCTCGCTGCCTCTCACAGTTTGCTTCAACAGCCAGCACCTGCCGGATATTGGGCTCGGAGGGTGTTCGCTATGTCAGGCCTTCGTAGCTTGTGGCACTTGTGGCCCCGACTGCCCCTACTACATCTACTACTCTGCTCCACAGCCCTTGGTGCCCACGTGCACTCCTCGGACTCCTCGGACTCTTCGGGGCCCTTGCTGCGGAGGGAGCGGGAGCCTCCCTGCCGGCCCCTCTGTGAGCCTCTCTGCCCGGAAGCCTCGCGCACCGCCGCGCCCTGCCTGCCGACGGCGGCCTCCCGGCCCTTTTCAGTGATGACGGTGCATCTCGTAAACCAGAATTCATCAACAAAACAACCGCGCCCCAGGCTGCCTGGCCTTACAAAACCCGGACGACTTGGTCGGAGGACTCTTGGTGGTGTGTCAGAAGGGAGCAGGGACAGATAGGTCATAATCAACTCTCCCGCCAAATGCGTAACCTGGGGTCAGAAATAGATGTCGCATGACCTTGCGCTTTTGAAATATACATTGCATACAGCCGTGCAGGATGTATGCGCCACATACCTGACATACACATTATACACCGTATATGCAGTATATATTATGCACTTTTCCTTCCTTGTACATATGGCATACAGCATATACAGTAAATAGCGCGTGGCATGTATATAGTATTACATTATAGCAAAGTCTATATCAGTACGTTCCATATGTACGTATCTATACCCACACAGGTTCGAAGCCGGTACTTAAAAAAGATGTGGTTCGTTCGACCGCGACTTGCACTTGGGTGCTTGGGTGGCAGCCCTTTGAATTTGTGGTTTGGGGGGTGGGGGAGGGCGAAAGGCTCGTGACCATTCTGAGTGAAGGGGTACACAAACGCAGCCAAGGAGCTGGGAGACCTGATCGTGAAGTCTGCCACCCCGTCGCCACACGTGTCTGAAGATGTTTGTGGGGGCTGCTTGGATCAAAAACGGGGGGTTGGGGGGGTCAGCTTGAGGGTTGAAGGTTGCGTTTGTTTTTGAGGACTTCCGAAGAGGCGTGCAGGCTAGTGCTGAGGCTCGGCTGCAAAGTCAGAGCTGGAGGTTAAGAAGGGGTTTGCGGGCATTTGGAGCTTGCGGCCTGGAGCTTCCATCGTGGGGAGACGGGGCCCCTGCTGATGACTGATGAGTGGCTTTTATTCTCTTGAAGTCTTCGCAACTTTTGGGTCAGCTTGCCAACGGCCAGTCGCAGCCTTTGGAAGCCTTTGCGACCCCCCCTGCCCGACGTGGCGCCAAAACCCACGTGAGGAGCAAGTGTCGCAGTTAACTATTAACTTCCCCTGTTTCCACCAATCGTCGATATGTCTTCAAACTTTCTTGAAACACGTTCTGCGGGGGATGGTTAAGCGGTATTGAACAAAGATCCACAAAGCTTTCAACCCTGACAAAACCAAGGCTTCAAGCTCTTTGGGGACTCGGCATGGTGCTTGGCCGCTTTCGCGGATGCCCCACCGGGGCTCCAGGGCTTCTTGGCATGCCACATCCTATCCCAAGTTACAAGGAGTGTGGAGGGTCTCCACTATTAAACTTCGTCCAGCCTCCACTTCCCTAACCCGGCACTATGCCATTTGCTGGCAAGCAAGCCCTGCAACACCAGGCCTGTCGTTCGGCATCGAGGAGCGGGACCTCTGGAGCGAGCCTGGGACAGGTTTAGTGGGTTTAGGGAGTTTAGGGGTTCAGAAAGACGGTTTGGGCGGGCTTATATATAGGACCGTAGGGTTTAGAGTTCAGACACCAACGTAGAACCGGAAGTCCTGCAGCCTGAGCCTGAGGAGACAATGAGCAACTTCTTCCACATGCCCACGAAGCTGTACGACTGCTTTCAGGAGCACAGATTTGCAATCAAGCTTTCCTTTGGGGTGTATAAGGATGTCAAGTTCTTGGGTGTCAGCATGTGAGCAAGTGCAAGTGCAAAACCCCCAGCCATTCAAGTAAGTAAGGGGTGGACACGAATGCCCAAAACCCTGTAAAGCCATGGGAACACTTGAAAAGCGACACCCCTAAGTTAATGAGCCGTTGGGTGTGCTATAGCCTTGATTTTTCCCAAGGCGACACCTGCGACATCAAGCGTGGAGTACTGATGCTAAAACCCTGTAAAATGATGGGAACACTTGAAAGCGAAACCTTCTCATTTTGCGTCCATTAGCACCACCAGCCGGTTTTGGCAGTCGCTCATGTAAAGAAGAAGCCCCTTAAGCCCCTCTGAGGGAGTGAGGGGAAGGAATTTGCCCTCCGTAGATGTGCCTCTTTGAACCTTTGAACCCCCCTCGACTCTCAGGCCCCCAAGCCGGCAAACTTATCGGGCTTAGGCTTCGCTTTGGGGGCTTCGGGGGCTTCGGGGGCTTCGGGGGCTTTCGGGGGCTTCGGGGCGCGCCAGGATCCCAGCAAGTCGCCGCCTCTGTCCATGAAGGCACCTAATGCTGCCGGCCCGTGCACGGGGGTACAGTCACACTGCTACGACGCTTGGCCTTGAAGCGGCGTTGCTGCTTAGGATTTCGATCCTTCCTGGAGAGTTGTCGCCATGCCTTTGATATGCCAATATCTCAATCTGAGTACAATTCTAATTCTAGAACACCACAAGACGGCAATTGTGTTTACATCTTGACGGTCAGCATACACGCGCGCAGTGCGTGCACACCCGACTCGTCGAAGTGTGGGGTTAATCACAGTAGTCTGGTCCCGCACCGTGCCGACTCAGGAGACTGCATATGAAGCCTTTCGCATCTGCCTGGGACCCGATAGCGGTGTGCTGGAGGGGAGGACGTACACCACCCTCGCGGACTTGCTACAGGGTCGGAAGCCTCTTTCTGTCCATGTCAAGATGGACGTCGAAGGCTCCGCTGATCTCCACTGTTCTCTTTGTTGGTTTGCACAGTCCCCTTCAAAGCCCCGACGCCTTAAAAAGCGATGAGTGACCACTAAAGCAGAAACGTAACATTATTTAGCTACAGAAGCAGACCTCTCAGCCGCCTCTTCAAAAAGGCTCTGAGTGGTCAGTACTGGAAGCTCTGCTGGCGAACGCCTCTGACCTGGCGAAAATTCGCACCCTCGACATGGAGGCCGGCGAAATCCATCTATTGGAGACAAGGGGGAAAGGGGGGGGAAAGGGGGGGTTCATGGCACACTTACTCCCTTGTTATTGCATTGACGGTCAGAGTCCCCCATCGTTCTGGTTCCAAAGGTTCCGTTCTGACAAGCTTCCGCGTGATGCCTGTGACCCTCCACAGAACCCAGAACCTCGCATCAGTCGCCCCACCCTCTACGCCTTAAGAGACCCAATCCGCTAGTATCCAAGTCAGAAACGAGCAGGTCCACTTTGGCTTTGCCGCAGCCTCTGAGGCGAGGCATCGGAAGAGCCCGGAAGAGGCCATTCGACGCGAGGCCCAGCCCAAACCCAGCCCTGGTTTTAGGATGCTTCTTGGAGGTCCATAGGATGCAGGGCTAGGATTCGGACAAGAGTTCAAAATGGTGGGTCGGGGCTTTTACAGGGTTGCAAGAGGCAGTGTTGAGGGTCATGTTTTCAGTTCCATGACAGCCCCTTCCAGGTTGGCATTTTCACCAAGCTGGCCTCAACCTTCCTGGCTGTGGGCAGCAACGTGGAGACCAATGCGCAAGGCTCTTCGGCCCCGGATTTCTATACCATGAAACTGACAAGCTTTTTTTACAGTAAAATAGGCCGGTTGCAGACAGAGCAGTGCTGGTTCCAGCTCCACGCTCCTTGAAGGCTGGGACCCTGCCACATCTTGTGCGAAGCTTTGTGACGAGCCCCTGGTGCATACCAGCGGCGGCTTCCCTGTGAACCAGTTTGCTGTGAGCTTCGTGAACCCTGCACTGCTACGGGCGAAGTCTCCGCATCAGATGGAAGTGACCTCCAGGGGGATTGCACGGCAGACCGCTGACTTGAAATGACGCTGCGGACAAAATCATTGGTGACAGCGACACCTATGCCTGTGCCGAACATGGGAACCCTCCTTACTTTCCGGTGCTCCCCGTGCTTGTTAAGAGATCTGCCGCTCTTGCCGAGGGCCCCTAAATGCCATCGAGCGGGGTGTAGAATGCTGACTCAAGGTTTCCAACTCCCCATGGCACAACCTTTTTCTCAGAGTTACACAGGCCTGACTACACATGGCCAGGCTTCATGCATCAGGAGGCTCTGCATAAGAGGCTTGGATGTTTAGGCTGAAGACACTTCAGGGATCAGGGGCACTGAGGGCTCGTGGAGCGATGTCCCTGCCACATTCGATTGGGGGGCCAATCATGCGTCCTGATGCCAACACAGCCCCGGCAAGAATGTATCTAGATGCGTCTAGTTCGGCATGTTGCGTGTGCAGGCCTTTCGGCCTTCCAGTCAGCTTGAATTTTTAATTTATCGAGGAGAAATAAAAGCACCTCCTCGCGCTCTCACATAGAACGACCTCCAGACGATAAAGCGAAACATGTGAGCTTTATGCGAAGTCCTCGTAGAGTGTGTGTACTCCGGCCATGACCTTCCCGAAGCCCAAACCGCAGAGCCATAGCTATGATTTGGATCACACCTTCGATCCTTCGATGAGCAACGATGCTACACTTGTTCCACACAACTACACACATCTGCCATATTCTGCCATAATCCGCTGTCGCGCTCTTGCCATGCACGAACCCGTGTGGGTACCAGCGGCGCTTACGGCCGTCACCGGCTGCCTCGGAATCCCGGCTTGTAACCTCAACAAGTGGCCCATGGGCACTATGTCGTGGGCACCATGTCGTGGGGCATAGAAGCGCTAGAAGCCAAGACAATGGTAGACAATTTAGACCTTCTAGTTTTCACTAGGGCCTGGGAGTGGGGTTCGATATCTTTGAGCGGAGAGGATATGCCTCCTTCTGCTGGGCCTCGGGCTTCCTGCCTGGGCAAACGAGCCCGGCGGCATCGGCAGAAGGGCCAGCCGGCTACGGACGCGCCGTCTGGGACCCGGAGAGCTCGGAGAGCTAAAGGGCGGTCTAAAGTGGGCCGTGTGGGTTTAGGCCTGGGGCCTTGGTAATGATTAATGTTCGGCATGTGTATTTTCACTTCCCCCCAGTACACCTCACATATGTTGTCATTAGAGATCCCGAACTTCACTAAAGCATGAGGGTGCGGGGCGGTGCCGAGTTTGGAGTTTACGGTCGTGTTGAAAGCCTCGACCTCGTGGCTTTTGGGCTTGGCTATTCCTGGAGTCTGGTCAGTTCTCGAAATTTTGCTCCCTCTCTTTGGTGGCACTCTATGTATATTTGAGGTGCCGTACCAAAAAACAGGGGCACATGTATCAAGAGGCACGGCTCCAGGTCCGAAACTGGGTTAGACTTCTGTGGATGTGCTTTGTTGGACTTGCGGGGCCCTGGGGATTCATAGTGCTTTGTGATGCTTTGTGGGGGTCAAGTGGACGCTGTGCAGGCAATGCTGGCGTTGCTTCTGCATGAAGCCTGGGTGACCTTGCAGCATGGCAACGTGCTGCTAAACCCCTTCTGCCAGCGCTTAGATCGAAGATATGGCATCTCCATGCTGCGAAAAGGCCGCTTCGGCATGCAGATATGCGAAAGCCTGAGCACTAGAACATACTAGAACCATGCACTCGTAGAACCACCATAAACTGAGACCCTGAATGAACTACAATCCGTGCCGAGCATTCGAAAACACATGATGCTACCCAGTCGAAGGCCAACATTGGGTGATCGCAAGCGTGCTGGTGATGTACTGGGCGCGTGAAGTTGCCAGTATGCTCCTCATCCCTCACTTCCCAGCACGTTTTTAGCTCTTGACCGTGACGTAAACTTCTTTGCAGCATCAGAGTACTCATGAGCTTTTTGCTTTAGAGCTGAGAGCCTGGCGACGCGTGGGGACACAGGCTCTTATGCTTGCCTTACATCACCGTCTACTCACAGATTGCCGTGTTCGTGTCCACCATCTACCACACCGTGCCTGACCTTAGAACTACATGCATGCAAGTAACATTCCTTTGTGAGCTCAGGCAAACCTACTCTCCTCCCGCCCTTGCCACCCTAAGCAAGATACGCCCGCTGACAGAGCTGGTGGGCAGTTGCTTGCCACAAGGCATTGGAGCCTTGACGTACTCTGAATGTAGAGACCCATGGCCCACATTCACCCTGGATCACGAAGCCCTTCGCCCGTCGTAGGGGTACCTGGCAGTAATTACTCCGAGACCCCACTTTAGGGCCCAAGATGCGGGGGAGATGAGGTGAAGATGTTCAACATTTGCTTGGACGCGCATCGGCTCCTCTCTTGCATATCAGGAGGGAGGGGGAGAGGGGGGAGGGGGTTGAAATGCACGACACAATTATGTATAGATAACACATACATAAATCTATAGTTTGTTATTTGCTTATTGCTTTGTGTGTGTGCATATATAAATATGTATGCTACCCACCCTGGAAGCATGAGGTCAAATGGGAGAGATTGGGGGGTCTGCCCTTCTCCCAGGTGCTGGTCCCCGACCCTCGGGATCATGAAGCTGCTGCCCTTGGCCTTGACTTAGAAGCCCCTTTTTGGGTATTTCCCTCCAACATAGGGCTTCAATTCCTCAGCCCTGATGGAGTTGTGGCTCGATTTGTGGTGCGTTCCTTGAGCTCGAAAGCAAGCACCCTCCGAAATGCCACCCAAACCCAACCTCTCCTGTCCGAAGCCCTGGAAAGGAAACAATTCAGAAGCGACACAAGAATTGCCTGGTATGTGTGTATAGGTATATGATGCAGATGTACACATGTGTACAGTCACTACACACTTGAGCATGCCCAGGATTGACCATTGGCACTTCCAGACACTGGGAACCCAGCTCGTGAGCCTGCTCCGGTTCTCCCTGCAGCTTGCCACAGCCTTGAAGCCCTAACAGTGTGAGTACCAGTGTTGACGGGAATGCCCCGCAGCGGCGAAGAATCATTCTATTCGGAAGATTGCGGTCCCGCACTACTTTCAGAAGCAAACAGGGGAGCTCCGACTACACAGCCTATAATGGGAGTGCACAAGTCAACTCATGGCTGGCTCGGGGGTCCCGAGCCAGAAAGCTCCTCTAATGCCTTCCAAGCTGAGGCAGGGTTATGACACCATGGTGCACGCTGCTTGGTCGTTTAAGGATGTCGTCCGGCAAGCCTCCCCAAACTCCAAGCTTTCAGGGCCTAATCCAAGCCCCCCCTCCCCCCCCGCCCCGTGACCGTACAAAGACCAGCACCTTCTCAACGCCATCTGATTCAGGAGCCGTTACTCAGAACATGGGTTTGATGGAAGTCAGTTTGCGCTGTCCTGAGAGAAGCTGCAGGTCTTCATCGTCCGTGATCTCATTCACCATGGCGGGCTGGGCACAGGCTACGTTAAGTGGCTGCACATCCTGTTCCTCGTTTGGCTCCTTCATGCGGTTCTGAACCAAGTCTCGCAACAAAGCACAGCTACACTCGTCGTGGAGTCTTGGCGGTATCTTCTGGGCTTCCACAAGAAGCACAGATGCGAAAACACCAGCTGCCATTCTGCCATGCCAGCCGGGGATTGCTGCGTGGTCTGTGACTTGCTAAAAGAAGAGAGCAGCAAGCTCTGGAAGGGCAAAGCATCCACCAGAACATCGGAGCAAAAACAGATGCTGGCTGCGACATTCACTATCCAGATCGGCGCAGTGATGTATGCCGCGATCCTGTTCTACATGGATGTCTTGCACTTGGGCGCTGGATCCCAGGATGGGGGCCGAAGCATGGCAGTCTAGAGTAAGACGGTCGTCGGTATTTCTGATCTTATATACTGCACGCCATGTTGATAGGATTTGATAGGTCAGTGAGCAGGGTCCAGTTCCATCAGTGTTCGGCTCCCTGCAGGAAGGCCTGATCCGCAACGACGTGCTCTTTTTGCACGAGGCAACGCAGGGAGAAGCCGTGACCATCACCCCTGCCAGATTTTGTCCAGACCCTACAACATCATCGCCCACTGCAAGTGAAAACCCCTTGCTTCGGCAGGCGTGGGTCATGCTTCAGCACGCGAATGTCCTGCTCAACCCATTCTGCCAACGCCTGGACCGACGCTATGGAGCCCTCTGTCCTATCTTGGCATGCAGTCAGCCTACAGCAACCCTACTATACCCCAAGCAGCTTCAAAATGAAGCATCTGAGCCACTGTCTGCGAGCCGTCTTCTGGCTTGAAGTCCTGAAATCTCACAAAAGCAAGGCCCCAATAGGCCCCAAAAGAGCTTCGAACCCAGGTCTCCATGCTGCGCAAGGGCCAGCACTGGGTCATCGCAGGCGTCCTTGTGATGTACTGGTCGAGGGAGGCCGGAGAATCCCAAGACGAAACCTGTGTGGGGAGTTCTGGATTCAGGGTTGGAAGCGCAAGGTTCGATGATTCACCAACCAAGGTTCACAAAGCAATGGCACTCGTCACAAGCTACTGTACGAATCATCTCTTCAAAAAACTCAACTCCCGACGCCTGATGCAACAACAAGCATTCAACTTTCACGACTGTTGTTCTTGGGTGTGAACGCTGTAGACCAGGGCTGTGAGCAAGAGCCATCTTTGGAAGATATTATCCCCAAGGCCCCGCCATTGTTAATCTTGCAAGCAATTCCAAGACTTGTGCAGCTTGTCACAAGCTCGGATACTTAAGCTCTTGAGTCAGCTTGAGGGCATCGTGGGACACAAGATCGAAGATTCTCGACCGGACGCCTCGTGGTTCCAACTCCGCCAAGCCTCCCGTCAGATGTCGTCGCTGCAAGCTGATCACGCACAAAATCGAGCCCCGAACGTCAAAGCTCTACGGATCCAGAGTGTGAAGGAAAATGTTTGACCACGCACTCTTTCCCTGCAAGACAACGAGCAGCACCGGATCGTCCTTGTGTATGGGGCCTATTGCCATCTATTGCCCCCTTGGAAAAAAAGGCTGCCCTGCAAAGGTGGTGAGCATGCTCCTGTGCCTGGCCTTTACATCGCCGAGGACGCAGCTGGCCATCCTGGCCTCTTCGGGCTACCACCTGGCCACTTGAAGTCAGACCTGAAGAGTCAGACCAAAGGAGAGACCAATGAGGCTTCCAGGTGTTTTTATGGGGCTGTCCTTGGGAGCTACGGCCTAGCTAACGATAGGGTCCTGCGATTCTCGATTCGAGGTTCAGCGGGCATAGGGGGAATCCGGAGGCAGATCCCGAGAATCCTCCAAGAATAGCCGAGGTGAAGATGCACAGTATCTGCTGGGATGCGCAGCGCCAGTGGTCTCCCTCACTTGGAGCCTTGGCTGGACTCTGTCTCAGAGCAGCTACGCTTCTTGTCCAGGCTATATAAGTCTGCAATGCTTGGTTTGTGTACGAGGTCCATCATCATAATTAGGCCCTATAGGCCTGAAGAGCGCATGAGCCTTCCCGTGAACTCTGGGCCGCGTCGATGATTTGGTATCCCGCCCCAAGCCCTAAACCGCCACCTCCTCAAAACTCGGTAACTCGGAGCTGTGCTGTGAAAATGCGCGCGGAACCACCACCACGAATCGCTGCAAGGAATCATGAGGCTGCTGATCGACCACTGGCACTTCGACACCCTGGCGCAGCGCCTGGTCAGCGCCCTGCGCTTCTTCCTGCAAGGCTCGTTTAAAAACAAAGCCTGCGAGGTTGAGGCTGAGAGACTGAGAGAGATCTGAGCCCGAATGCACCTGTTAGCCCAACTCGTAACTCTATCCCGATCCCTCGCAAAGCAAAAACTCGAGAGACCACCCAAAGCTGCTCCTCTCCTACCGAGTGACACAGCACACCCGCACCTGTAATCACCTATCAATGAATGTGTGTAAAGCTTCCCGAGGGTTGAGGCACATTTCCCGTTGCGAAGGATCGGTGATATGTCAGCTTTAAACTCCCTAGAAGTCGCTGGGGGGAGAGAGTGGGAGGGCATGGGAATGGAGCTTTGGTGGGGTTTAGGGCGCTGGGCTTGGCCCTCGCTTGGCTCTGGAGAGGCAGCGACACGCTGACGCACATCATGATTGTGCCGTGCCTGATTTCTTCTGGCATCAGGCCGCCTCAATCATGCCTAGCTAACATAGGGCTACCGGGGGGGGGGGGGGTAACAGCACAGCAATTCTGTCATAGGTTGCCAGAACCCATGCATGTATGCTAAAGCCAGTAATGCAAACGCCCTCCAAGTGTGCGCCATTGCGATAGTGATGAAATCACACCTTGAGGCTGTCTTCAGCACGCGGCTGCAAACCCAAAACCTGCAAGCCCTCTGAATTTTGGAAGGACCCTCAAGGACCTGCACCTCCGGAAGCCCTATCCTTACCCCAAAACAGTAGGCCAAAGAAGACGTGATGATGGTTTCTCAGGGAGAAGCGAGACCGGTGGCTTTGAGGTGCGAGACATGCTCACGCGCAGCGGCAGCCCCATCACTGCTGGCCGGCTGCTGCCGCTGCACGGCCTGCTCCCCGCCTTGTTTAACTTGCAAATCTTGCATGCGGGTTGTTAGCATGTTTGAGCCTGAGGCTAAGTTGAAAATTCGTACTTTTGGTAGTGTGAATCCAGTTCATCTGCTTTTCGGTGACCCCAGTGGCTGCCAAAAGGCGAGGGGCTGATCAAAACAGCACTGAGTTAGGCTAGAAGTGATGTAGCGCTCACTGGTTTCAGGCATCTTGGCCAGCCAGTAAAAACTCGTGGAACACTGTGTTCTTTGCACAGGGAAGTGTTGACAAATTATGCCGCCACCGGGCTTCGCTATGTACGCCAGGGCATCGGATATGATATCGGGATTCGTGAAGCCTGTTTCAGTTTCGGAATATTTCGTGGCCACGGTTTCGGCTTGTCGGCGCAGTCAAAAAAATCAGACGCAGCTTCGGGTAGCCTCGTGTCGGAGTCGAAAACACGGATTGTGCATTTCCAACGCATGTTTTTAATCTCCGGGTGCTTCTTCCCTGCGCCAGCTGCGTTCCAAACAAGACTGTAAGGATGTCCAAATGACATCTTTTGAGCTCCTGCATTCTATTTCTCATCGTCTACGGCCTACGGCTTTCACAGGCGCGGCCCCCAATTTGTAATGTTAGGTTGTCGAAGTCTGGTTTTTTCATTGCGCGGATATGCCGACGATTTGGTCAAGCTTGCGCCTGGCATAGAAAATGCGTTCCCGGGATTGCCATTTCGTTGAAGCACAGACCCAAAAGTACCCCGGCGCCTCCCTGCGCCAATTCTAGGGTCACCCCTACTGCCAAAGATGCACGTCACGAGTTAGAGGGTGCTGATTCTGCTGAGGCTGTCTATGTGCAGACGTTACTTGACTGGGAGCAACAGGAACATGTAGGTAAGAGGGAGAAGTTAGTCATAGTGCCGGGGAGGAGGCCCAAGCTTGGTGTCCTTCACAGGTTCGAGACTCGTCTTCTCAAGTACCTTGGAGCCACACATTGTGATACAGCAGATCAATGGGCCGAAACCAAGCGCAGAGTCCAGGCGGGGCTCTATGCAGTAAAGCGTGTCGCTAAATATTGGTCTCTGGGATCCCATCGTGGCCAGGGTAACAAGCGAGAGACCTTGAAAAAGAAGAGCAGAAGAATGAGTTGTTCCAGCGCCTGCTCTTTGAGGCAGATATCCAGGGTGTGTTTCCGGTAGGAGGAGATTTCGGCACGTGCTCGGCGTTGGAAGTCAAGCGCAAGCCGTGTTTAGCTGCGCTCCGTTTTCACACCCTTGCTCGCAGCCATCTATCCCCCTTGCTACGCCAGATCGGAGGCTCTGTGCGTTCAGCTGACGCGAAGCGTCAGATGCAGATATATGCAGATCAGGGCAGAGATGCCGGAGACCTTAAGTGTAGGGGGTGATGTCATCGGTGTCTTCCCGGCGGGGGGTGCCTGGGGCCTTCGCACGGCTCTTGACATCCGGTTCCGCCCTTCACTTGCGGCGCTAAGATTCAACCAGCTTGTGAAAAGAGAGCTGCGTGCTGCTTTGAGCTGAGAGCAACTCAAGGGCGGGGCCTGGGGCTTAAGGAAAGCGCTGGCGAGATCCTGTTGAAGGCTTTCTGCGCAGAGATTGAGAAGTGTCCCGGGGCAGCCAAGTCTGTGCCTGCGCCGTGGATGACTGAGATGAGCCAGCCCAGTATCGAATTGAAAAACCCAAAGCTTGATCTTGCCAAAATTTCAAAGCTCCATAGATTTCCGATTTTTTTCGAAGCCATGATGGCGTGGTCTTCTGTTCGCTGGATTTTTTCATCAGTATGCGTTCTGTTGGCTCTACGGTCAAAACTTATGATAAGAAAGGTTCGAAGGTCCACCAGAGTCTGGGACATTTCTTAACCAGGCAGATGTATTAAGAAAGGTAGATTTGAGGCGAGAGTCTTGAAAACGTTTCTTATTCAACCTGACCAACCCTTTGCTTTCTCCGCCCTCCAGTTTTGTAGCCCTCCAGCCCTCCAGCCCTCCAGCCCTCAGCCCTCAGCCCTCCAGCTCCAGCCCTCCAGCCCTCCAGCCCTCCAGCCCTCCAGCCCCAAAGATTTTGGAGCAAGAAAGGATTCAGATTGACAGGTCTAGGAGGGGGACCCTAAACCCCGACCCTAAACCCTAAACCACTCTTTCATATATAATATAAATGTTAATGACTTTGCGGGCAAGGTCATATATTTAGCGGGCAAGGTCCTATATTTAGCGGGCAAGGTCATATATTTAGCGGGCAAGGTCATATATTTAGCGGGCAAGGTCATATATTTAGTGGGCAAGGTCCATTGGCTAAAAAATGACCTTGCCCACTAAATATATGACCTTGCCCGCTAAAGGGCGACCTTGCCCACTAAATATATGACCTTGCCCGCTAAATATATGACCTTGCCCGCTAAATATATGACCTTGCCCGCTAAATATATGGCCCGGGCCAGGTCATATATTTAGCGGGCAAGGTCATATATTTAGCGGGCAAGGTCATATATTTAGCGGGCAAGGTCCTATATTTAGCGGGCAAGGTCCTATATTTAGCGGGCAAGGTCATATATTTAGCGGGCAAGGTCATATATTTAGCGGGCAAGGTCATATATTTAGCGGGCAAGGTCATATATTTAGCGGGCAAGGGTCCAAGGTCCCCCCCCCCCCCCCCCCCCCCCACCCCCCCCACCCCCCCCCCCCCCCCACCCCCCCCCCCCCCCCCCACCCCCCCCCCCCCCCCACCCCCCCCCACCCCCCCCCCCCCCCCCCCCAACCCCACCCCCCCCACCCCACCCCCCCCCACCCCCCCCACCCCACCCAACCCCCCCCACCCCACCCCCCACCACCCGAATAAGTTTCTGAATGACCGCGCCTGTTTTTGAGGCCCCTGAAGCCCCTCAAAAGAGTCAAGAGACTCAAGATGGCTTCCAAAGAATAAGTTCCCGAATGACCGCGCCTGTTTTTGAGGCCCCTGAAGCCCCTCAATCGATTCAAGAAACTCAAGATGGCTTCCAAATCTGATAAACAGATCCATTCTGTTGACCACGTTTGGTTTTCTTGTCCGCTCGAAACAGAAACATGTGGTTAACAAATCCATTCTGTTGACCACGTGCCTAGAGAAGAAGGAGGTTGGACATTTTTCCTAATGTTGTTGAAAACGTGTCTGACTCGGGTAGGTAAAACTCTTTGGAGTAGGAAGAAAACCTTTTATTTTCTTAATGTTATGGGATTCTTTGGGCGGGTGGGTTTTTTTCCGTTGCCTGAACACACTGCTGGCCTAGTAAATGCTCGAACTTGAGATGCTGAACCCTAAACCCTAAACCCTAAACCTTAAACCCTAAACCCAGCACTGGAGGGCTGGAGGGCTGGAGGGCTGGAGGGCTGGAGGCTGGAGAGGGCTGGAGGGCTGGAGGGCTGGAGAGCTGGAGCCTTGCAAAAAGGCCATTCAATTTGTAATTACGTTTGGGTTGCGATTCAGACTCTGAATATAATTATTTTTCTCAATTCGAGAGTCTCATTTCTTGCTTCATAAAATTTCTTAACACAAAGTTCCACCGTATATCACGGCATTCCCTGTTGACTTTGAATGGCTTTCCCTATTGATTTTGAATGGCCGTCCCTATTGATTTTTCTATTGATGTTGAAAATGGCTCGGTTGCCCGGGACCCCCTTGTCAGTTGGGATTATGAAGTTGTGACAATGGGGGGCCAAGCCACGCACTCTGAGGAGCGTGCACCTGTTGTGCCCACTTCTGTGCCTGTGTTGTTAGGGGTGCAGCAGCGACAACCTTTGGACACTTCTTTTTCTCATTCTGTTTTGCATGAGTGTTCTCGTCAAGTTCTCGTCCAAAACGAGAACGTGGGAGATCTCGGTCTCCTGCCCCTCGCACTTTGGGCGTCCAAAGGAGTATCTCTGTCTCTGACACGCGTGGCGAGATTAATCTTTTGTTGCCGGTTTCGATTGGTCCAGAGATGCCGCGTGTGTCCGACCGTCGTCAATTTACGTCACGAGCTGTCAGTGGTTCAATTTACCAAACTTGAAGAGCAATGCTCTGTTGCATGGGTGCCAAGCATAGAATCAGGGTGCGGTGCAGTGGTGCCGGCGGTGGGGTGCAGTGGTGCAGGGGGCGGGGTGCGGGGTGGGGTGGGGGGCGCGGGGCCGGGGCCGCGGGGCCGTGAAACCGCGGGGCGCGGGCGCGGGGCGGGGGGGCACGGGGCACGGGGTGCGGGGTGCGGGGTGCGGGGTGCCGGGGGTGCGGGGGGTGCGGGGCGCGGGGCGCGGGGCGCAGGGCGCGGGGCGGGGTCGGGGTGCGGGGTGCGGTGCAGGGTGCGAGGGAACACCCCTACGTCCTGATCCCGCGCCTGCCGCGGTTCGAACCTGCGCCCCCTGCGCCCCGAATCCGCGCCCCCTTGCACCCTGAACCATGCAGCTCCCCATGCCCGCGCCCTCACGTTGGCGTACGATAGAAACCATGGCTCTCATTGCTTTTAAAGGTTGATAAGGTTCAACATTAAAATCGCAAAGGAATCTTTACCAAATCCATCAAGATTGCTTAGAAGACATTTTCCATTGTGGCACAGAGACAATAGGGATTTCCTATGCAAAGTTAGAGGAAATAGAGGATGTGGCGTTGCTTCTGACTACTCGAAATTTAGAGAATAGACGGTCTCCATTGGAACACAGAGAAGAATTTTGTCTAGAGATATAGAGAAATTTTAGTTTTCCATGGCAACGTAGAGGATATCCTATGAATAAAGAAATAGACATCTTCTGTTGGAGTGCAAAGAAAATAGAAGTTTTCCATGGCAACATAGAGAAAATAGAGGATTTCCTGTGAAAACAAGGCAGGTTTTCAAATGGAAATATTGAAATAGTACTATTAAATGGTGATCCTTATTTTCTTGATCCATTGGCATGGTGTTGGATCCGTCACCCCTTCTTTTGGCGTCTTCCGCCTATGCTGGATTGCGCGGAGGGAAGCGCGGTGAAGGCGTGGTATTCCGGGTCCGTGGTCCTCCACTCCACCCCTCCCCTCTCCTCTCCTCTCCTCTCCTCTTCTCTTCTCTTCTCTTCTCTTCTCTTCTCTTCTCTTCTCTGCCTTCTCGTTTCCTGTCTTTTCTCTCTTCTCTTCTCTTTTCTTCCCGTCGATTCTTCTTTTGCCCCGTCCGTTGCCGCGCTTCGATGTGCAGAAGTAGGACCGGGTGGCGGCGCCGTCCGTCGCAAGCCCGCGGGGACAAATCCCCTACGTCCCAAACCGCCAAATCCTTGAACCCTAAAATCCCTAGACCCTATAACATCCCTAGCCCACAATCCCTATAAGACCATAATCCCTACGCCCTGCACCCTAAAATCCCTAAACGCAGGCTTTGCACCTCGCCGTATGCCCTCGTGTATTTTAGAACCGAAACAGTTGTCCAAGATTGACAAGCAGCGTTTCTGGTATAATTACTCTGAGCAAGGTGTACGGTTGAAGCAACGACATTCTTCAATTAAATGCTCCGTTTCAGGGTTCCAAGCACTTGACATCGAACGCTGCTTACAAGTAGCGCAACCCCTTTTCTGATGCCCTCCCCACCCTCCCTCTCCGCCCCCCCTCCTAGCCCGAAAAGCCTCCTGCCCAAACCCAAAAGGTGCTTCAAACCCAACAACAACACCTCAAGCCGAAAACCTTCTGCCCAACCCTTCCAAACCTGGGACACAAACCCTATGCCCCAAACCCTAAAAACACCGCCCGCGCCCAATGAAAAAATAAAAGCTGACCGCCCGAAAATCTTGCCAAATCCAGCAAACCCCTCCCTCTGCTCGAATTCTAAACAGCCCAAGAATTTTCGACTGCGCAGCCGGTTCCAGGAGTTTAATACAACGTTTCAGTTGCGGAAATGACCTCCTTATTTTCAAGCCTTTGGGCTCCACATCCCCGCTCTCGCCGTTGTTTGGAATCTTACAGTTTGGGGTTTCATTGCTTTGCTGTCTAGTTTTTTGGTTGTTGTAGGTTGTTTTCAGAATATCAACTGGCGCCGCTCCATTTGGGCACAGCTCTTTGGCAGTTTGGAGGCATATACCCTCCGTTGCAGTGTAGGGAGGAGGAGAAGTCCGCGCCCGGGTTCAACCCAAGCTCCGAAGCCGAGGTTTCTGCTCTGGGTGGTGCACGCAGCTCTCAACCAAGCAACGCAGAGGAGCACCGCGACTTTGCGACTTGGCCCACGGTTAAACATGGCGAGCTTCTGATAATGCCTCATGCAACCGTTGGTTTGAACTGGCCTTTGCGACTGTTGGTCTGGGTTGGGACTGCCCAATTCAGGGTCCACTTTTGCTTTCAACGAGGTTTGTCGAAGCGTGGCGCGCGGCGCTGTATCGGCAGGAGGCTCCTGTCGCGCGGCAAAAGAAGCTTGGGAAATTCGATCTGAAAAAGCTTAAACCCGTGATTCCTTGATGCCATCCAGAACCGTTGCTCTCTATAGACAGTACCCTCCATACTGCGTGCACAAAACCTGAAATTCACCCCTCTGGAAGCGTCTCCCTAAAGCCGAGGCGACCCCAACGGCATGCTGCGGAAGCAAGGGCTGCCAGGCTGATCGCGGGTTTCAGTGGAGCTGCCTTGTGTTTAAGTCTCCACGGAGAGCCTTTGCCAAGGCCCCTTTTTGGAGACACTGTACGTGCTTTACAAACGGAATACCAGTCAAGAGAAACCGCGGATAACCTGAAGCTTTCCTCGGCCATGCTGAATGATCGAAGATGCTGGGTGAAGCCCAGACCCAACCCGAGTGACAGGGGTTGTCAACTCCCACGTACTGGGGCCGCACTGTCCGCTGAAGCATGATGCTGGAACAAGCACCGACCAGCTTGTTTTGGGGAAAATGGCTATGCTTTGAGGCTTTCGGATCTAGCGAAGCAGGAGTAACAGGAGCTGGGTCGCTGCCTAGACCCACAGCAAGCTACATGCGACTGATGGACCTGAGCGCACCGATACAAGTTTTGGAGCTGAGAAGCCTGTGCACGCGCAGGTGTGCTCCTTACTCGCGAAAGCTCCAGACCCCAGCACATCGAAGCTGGACGTCGTCTTCTTCTCGCATCCGCCGTGTCTGGGACGATTGCAGGAGTGCCCACCCAGACAGGATCCATCAGGCAGTTTAAGGGTGGTGGAGTCTTCCTCACGCCCCAAGCCCTTCGATCCTGAGCCCAACCCCGGAATCCTAATCTCAGGTATCCCAGCTCGCTCTTTAGCCTCTGGTGGCCCAGCGCCTCTCGGGGATCGAAAAGTGGCTGGGCTCCTTCGTGGTGGACACTTGGGGCCTCAGCCAGAGCAGGAGTTTGGGATCTGCACATGTTTTGGACCGCTAAGCAGGTTCGAGAAGACCTTTAAGGCCAATGCTTTGTTTTTTTTGTATGAACCCTCCGGCCAAGGATGTACCTCTTCGGCCCTCCGCTGTCCCTGATCATCCCATTCTTGTGGCCACTCTTGCGGATTCTGGCCTTGATCAGCGAGTTAAGAAGGGGATGTGTTGCTATAGGCATCGAAGCAGTGTACTTTGCTCTGTGTTTGCTGCGGCTTCTGGGTTCTGCTTTCATGTACAATCAGTCCTGAAACATGCTATGCCTCGGTTCCATAAGCGTTTATGGGATTGACCATATCGTCGACCAACCATTTTTTGCCAACCCCAAGCCGAGCAAGGAACGGCCAGGGTTTCGAGGTCGCGGAGGATGTGGCGTATGCCAATGTGCACATGCAAAACTGGGTCTTAGCCTGCTTCGGCTACCAGTACCTGCTCCGCGGCAGCCCAGCGTTGTAGCACCGTTGTAGCCGCGCATTCTGGGAGTCGAGAGTGTAGGGCGGGTCGGGGCTCACTCGCCTTGTTGTTTCAACTGTTTACAGCCAAGGCTATGGCCGTTTCGATCCTTCGTCGCTGCATCTAGCCTGTTAAATGCAGGTTGCGATGCAGGTTGAAAGCAGAGAGTGATGAAGCGCAAACACGTGAACCCATCTGCACATTTTGGGAACTGCCCAGTAGAGCCGCGCACGCCAACTTTGAGAATTCATCTCTCCAGGCACGGATCGCCCAAAGCGCGGCCATGGCCGAGGAGAGGGGGGCGCGGGTCCTTTCCCTGGGTGCCCTGAACAAGGCAGAATGGATGAACAACGGCGCTCTGCCCGAAAGTCAGGGAAGGGGGATGGATAGGGCCTGAGAATTGTGCTTTGTCTTCTCGGAGTACAGGGGATTACAGGTTGCATATTCCTTGCTATTTTTCTTGCTGCCGCATATACGCAGAAAATCATCAAACCCCAGCCTCGCATTTACCGAGGCGGGCTGGCACTGCTGCGAGGCCTCGGTGGCGGTGCCTCGGTCTGCAGGTTACGAAGCTGGAGTATGCTGGAGTCGAAAGCCCGAAAACCCGGGCTCTGGAGACTTCGGAGCTATCCGGTGCTTAAAGTTGAAAGTGCAGGATTCGGTCTCCAGGGCTTCCCAGCTGGAGTAAGGCTGTCATGTGGATCCAAGGAGTGCGGCTTGTGCACGGCAACACGCTCACAGCTGCAGCTGTCGTGGAGGCTGCGAGAGTTTGTGTTTACGGACCTCCAGAATCAAGGCACCTCGCATCTGGTTCTCTCGGATGTCCCACAACCCCAGCATGCAAGGTGTGGCATGCTCGAGAGGTCGAAGTTCGAGTTGTTGAAGATGCGCCGGTTCGCTTCGATGAGTGGGCGCGTTCGCCACTTGAAGGTAGCCACTTCAAGATCCAATGCCGCTTAAACCATCTCAGATAACGACCGATGTCGCCCGAGAAAGAAAAGCTAGCCAGGCTGCCAGTGCGCTTTTCGGACCTGTGAGCTCGGTGACGGCGCCGATCTTTGTCACCGGAGCCTCCAGCGCCCTGGCGCAAAACAGGTCAATCGAAAGTAAGGCTTCTGATCTACACTGAAGTTTACTCGTTTCCAAGTTGTTCGCACAAAGAAGCTGTAGCCACAGCTTCAAAATACCCTCAGGGCTGGAATTGTGCCTGATCTTGAGGACACAGAGCCGCAATTGCATGCGACAGGCCCGAGCCATAAACTCCTTGAAGCCCTACAAACCTCTGCCGAGGCAAAGTGGGTGCTGCTGTGGCGCTGCGTTTGCTGCAGCTCGGCTACCCGGTCCTGGCGCACTCCAGTGACCCCGAGAGGCCCTTGGGGTGTTGGGCTCTCGTGCCTATGGCGTTCTCACATGTTATTATGGTTGTTGGACCTAGGATGGTCTAGGTTTTTGACAAATGGAATTCGTAGGGTTTCCGGCCAAGCATGCCACAATTGGACCCTGTAGTCTGCCGAGCCGGCGGTGACTTGTATCGTTGTACGCTTCCCACAATCAGCCAGTCAGGCTGGAGAAACACAGATACGACCGCCCACTCAACCAGGATCAGTTGTGATTCTTGTGACTCCTTGTCACAGTCGCAACGATGTGGTGAGAGGTGATTGGTGATTTTGTTTGCTGGCCACTTGACCCCCAAAATGTGAGGCATTACGCCCTGAAATTCCTGTAAAAGCCCGAAACCGGAAACCCACTATCGATAGCCTCGTGAAAACATGTGCAAAAGACCTTTCATCGTACGGGCGCCGTACGTGTCCCCGACAGCCAGCCCAGCCTGGTTCAGGGCTCAGGAGGTTAGGGGGCAAAGAGCTCCCACCTTGGACACCCTAAAGATGGTTTGGGGATCTGCAAAGAAAGTCCTCGCAAGCCCCAAGTTTGTGGCAACCGCGAAAAGTCTCGAAGGCTCCGGCGATTGGATGCCAAGGCACAGCAGCTCGGCGCCAACTTGGCGACCAACCTTCAGGCCGGAGGCTTGCATGTGTGTGTGTGTGTGTGTGTTTACTTTTTTGGGGTCCCGCGAACAGAAGAGTTCCGCCCTTGAAATCGTTCGGTTGCTATCCATGAAAATCCCACAAGGCTCACAAGTCCACCTTGCAAAGAAGCACAAATCGATGCCCAAAGCCGAGATGCCCCGTTTAGACTCCTTTGAACCCAGCTTTTACCATCGGCCCCTGAAAGTAGAGATCGAGTGCATGGTCTCTAGGGCTTTTAGGGCTTGTTGTGTTTGACCATGAGGAGCAAGAGTGGCTTTCCGGGTGAGCGGCTTTGGTTAAGAGCTTCGCAAGTGGCTCTGGGAAGGTTATTCTTAGCCCCATGCGAGAGTTTTGGCTAAAAACAGGTGCCAAAGGCGTGGGGGTCAGCGCAAATATGTTGCGAGAGGCCAGTAGCCTAGAGGCAGAATCTGAACAGCCCCCCAGACATCGCAAATCGCGCGAGCTCTAGACCCTTGCAAGCCCTGCTATGCCTCACCACCCTTCGAGGTGACAACGGCCCTGGTGGAGGGCGTGCACACGACGCATTGGATCATCGGGAAGCACGACTCCAGGCCAGCCTTCGAAGATTTCTGGAGGATGTTGGTTTGGGTGGTTTGCATCGTGGGGGTTAAGCACGACTTGCCTTGCAAGGGCCGCGTGGGGCCTTGGGCTGAGATCTGTTGGAAAGGGTTTATGGATGATCAGGCTTCCCCAAAATCTGCCCCAAAAGCCTTTTCAAGGCCTTTAAGACCTTCAACCTACAGTCTCTCCCTTCAAACGCAGACTCGGGGATGCCCTATGATCCCTATGATCCTCTCACTTGTGCCTCAAGGGTGGCGCAGTATTTGCCTCGTGGCTCCCGAGCTGTGGTCTTCAGCGTGCCGAACCCGCTGGAGGACTTTATCGAATAGAGGGGGGAAAGCTACGCAAGGCAGGAGGGTCTAAGGCAAGTCACGCATGTTCGTGCAAGGGCCGGCAGGCCCGTCTGCCGAGCCAGTTGAAGGCTGAGGCCCTCCCAAAAGAACCCTGGGCCACATCCCCACGCAGCTTGAGAGGAGTCCGGACGCAAGGATGTTGTCTGGGTACCTGGAGGCACGGGCGCCCCACCCTAAGCACACCATACGCACTGTGGGGCATTGTTGGGATTGTAGGGTGGGCTTCTTTCCAACAAAAAACCCAAGTCTCCGACACGGTTCAGTCTAGCGTGCCTAAACCACCCTCAGTCAGGACATGTCCAAACCGTGCAATGCCCCAAGGGCCGTGATTAATGCCGTGAAAGGAGCAGAGAATATGGAGAGGATATTGAACCCATGAACCCCAACGCAGAATCACCAGAGGCATTCTCCACCTGGACCCGACGCGCTTGGCCAAGCCAAGACAGTTCTCCAATCTTTTGGCCGACAATGCCACCCGGATGCAATGCTTCGGCTGTCTGCGTCCGGTATTTGCGGAAAGTTGCTAAACATCTAGGGATTCGATTCATGTAGGCCTACCAGTCCAGCACGCAGAGGCACGCGAGAGGTACAGTGTTCAACCTTACCCATGCTGCAGGCCTAGGCGTAATAGTCCGCAACTTCAGAATACAGGCAGCACTCACACAGCACACTGACGGTCCGCAAAGACAGGGATTCAAAGTTTAGATTGAAGTACACATATCAAACTGAAACACAGCCCGAGCTGTCAATCGGCAAAGTCGAAGAAGTGTGCTAAGGAGATTTATGCCTGCCATGCAGCCGGAATTGTCACAGCGGCGAATCCGGACTGGCACCTTCGTTGCAGGGTAGTACAAGCCCAATCAGATCCAGGCAGCACCCCGGAAACACCCTGCAAAAGCAAACCCTACATTAAATGGCCCCAAGCATCCTGCACCGCTGAGTTCAGGGATGTTCAGGGATGTTCAGGGTTTAGAGCTCTAGGCTCAGCCCTCAAATCCCAGCTGCCAGGAAGGACGAGCTGGGCGAAGTGTGCGTGGACGCGATGTCCACGCAGTGGGAGGCAAGGTTGTAAGGGCGGCTGAAGGCATTGTTGGAAGATGCGGATGGTTGCCTGGTGCTTGCCTGAGGCTCAAGAAGTCCAGAAGAGTGAGGTTTGGAGCTGAGGGGTTGAGCTTATCAAGGTTGCAGCTTGTTGGCTACGGTTGCTGCAAAAAGGTTTGCAGCTGAAGCAACCTACGAGACGAGAAGTTGGCCTCAGTGGGGCACTGGCTTTGTGGTGAAAGAAGTCCACCAAAACACTGTAGACTCGGCTAGACCCCATGAGAAACCCCTAACTCAACCCAAACGCAAACCCAAAATCCTGAACCCCAGGCCCTGAGCCCTAAGTCCTGCTGGCAGCCTCTGCAAACCGAAACAGAAGAATCACTGAACCTCAAGACCTTTTCACACTCTAAGCCTCAAAGACCGACCAACAAAGCTGACCTCGCAACCCTAACCCCAAGTCAGTTTTCCTGAGTCCTCAAAGCCGCAAAACCTTTGTAGCCGGCCTAAGAATCTTGCAAGAAGGGTACGCGCACAAAAACCGACAGGCTTCTGGGGTTATTTGTTGAGGGTTTTTTAGGCCACCTGAAAAACAGCTTCGCAGCGCAGGCTGCCCTGGAGATGGGCTTCTCTCTGCCACCTCAGCCAGCCACAAGCTCGAGCGGCCCGCGGCAGGGCAGCTCACCTCGACGGTTTCAAGGTTCAGGGTTGTACTATGTTGTATATTTGTCATATAGTATAGTCAGAACAGTGGAAACAATAGCAATATCCCAACAATTATAATGGGTTTGAGGATGTTCGGGGCGTGTGGTGTTCCAGGGCTTCAAGGGGGGCCCAGACTTCCCAAATCAGCAGACTTTCCCGAGCTTTACTCCCCGTATCCCACGCGCCCTCTTCTCAGCTGGAAGTTCCAAGAACTCCTCGAGAGAAGACCTCAACAACAGAGAGAACCAACCCCGAGCGGATTGAGGACATCGGGCCGATGTGGTGGTCATCGGAGCTGGCCCATCCGGCCACCGGGCCCGCAAAAGGTAAAGGGGGTATCCCATCGAGCCCCGATTTCGTCTCCATGACGGGAGCATTGGCGATTCGGTTTCTTTGGAGGCACAAAGTGCCATGGGGAAGCCGTTTGATGGTTTGCCCTTACTGGCCTCTTCTCTTGGCCTCCCAAAAACTGAACGAAAGCAGTTGAGAGCTTGGCATTTGGAAAATCCCCATCCCACGCCACTGCTGAAAGGCCTGGCAACCGCTGCGGCTCTGGTGCAGAGGGGAGTGGACGTCATTGTGCCATTTGGCCAGGAGAGAGGTTGTAGAGTCTGGGGTTTGGAGTTGAAAGCCTAGGGTAGGTTTAGGCTTTGACATTGCTTGGAGCTTTATCGGATCTTTGCATGCATCGCGTATGGATTGGCAATAAGCGATCATGACTTCTGGAGTGGACTGGGCCTTGTGCGATTCTGCCGCTCTTGTGACAGACTTGGGACTTAGTCTTACTTCGGGCCGCATCCTACATCCCACCGAGTCGGCGGCCCGTTACCAAAATCCCTAAACTTCTCCGAGCCCCAGGACCGAAACTCGAGACCCCAAGCTACCATCAACTGCTAAATTTCTCCACGGCGCGGTGTGAGGCTCGAGCGCCAGCGTCAGATTCAAGGCAGCTGGCAGGAGCACTTCGAAGGCAGCTCCTGGCTGTGTAGAGCTTCAATAGAAACTTTGAGGCTTTGCCTTCAGGGTTCCCGGCTTGTTTTCCATCTCAGGCTATCTAGAGCCCTGAAACCCAAACCCTGAAACCCCTGTCTCCCCTCTCTGAACTTCGCTTTGCTCCTCACACTCTTCTCAAGGTTCTTCAAGAAAGGCTTGTGCTGCCTCAGGCTGCAGGTTGACTACGTAGCTGGGGCATTTCAAAAACTGGGAGGTTCTTGAGCTCTGAACTTACTTCAGGTCTCCGTGTGTTATCAAGGGAAGTTTTTTGCTCTCACGATCTCTCACGCAAGGGCGGATCGTGGCGACTTCAAGCGGGGAGGTGTAGCCATTGTGGCTCAGGAGGGAGGAAAAAAGTCACTGCAACGGTTCACAAGGACCTTGCCCCTTCCCAGTCGCTCGGAGTTCAACGCGGCGCTTGCTAAGATGAGGGTGGTGATGACGTTGTAACCGTTGAGTAGATCTGCTGCGCGGCGCGCGGGAGATGATTTGAAGACAGTGATCTTTAATTGTGCGTTCGAAGGAGGATTGAGTCTGGATTTCGTTTTTAGCTTCGTATTAAATTTAAAACCGATTTGAATACGTAGCAAATCAATTGAAATCGATTCTAATACCATCTTGAGTTTTGCCTTGGAGATGACTTAAGATTGATTTTAATGCCGTGGTCCAGAGGTTAATGCTTCAGAAGCACTTGACATCGTTTTTAATTCATTTTGCTCTCTTGGACCCCTCCGAAAGTATTAACATCAATTTTTGGCTTCCCATAATGAAAGGATTCAAAATCGATCTTAATTCATTTTGCTCTCCGGGCCCCTCCAGAGAGTATTAAAATCGATGTTACTTGCTGCCCATCGCAAAAGCATTCAAAATCGATTTTGCTCATATTACTCTGGACCTTTCCAGAAAGTATTGAAATAGATTTCAATTGATTTGGGGGTGTGGTGAGAGGGGGGAGTGGTATGGGAGGGATGGGGGGGGGTGTCATCCGAGGTAACAAAGGATCGCGTGGCGACAAGTGGAAAATGGGCGGCCGTCATCCAGCAGCGATTGGCAGTACCTCCACGTGGAGCCGCCTGGTCGAGACAAACAGTGCCTGCAAAGGTCTTCAGCGTGTGGTGCCTCAGCTCCGAGCTTCTCAATCACATGATGCACTCCCCTCACTGGAAACACCAGTGCCTCCTTGTCCAGAGCCAAGTGGGAGAGTAGCCTTGATCATGCGGGTGCAGCCCTATTGCGCACGGACGAACTTGTTCTGCCTGGCGATGCCACTGCTACTACCGTTCGGGCTGATCAAGTTTCGAATGGTGCTGTGGGGCTTTCTTTCTGGTTGCACTTTCCTAAGCCCCAAAATCCGAGTCAGGGGAGGTAAATACTTGTGCCTCCTGGCGCCGGGTGTTTCAGGCACTGACTTGAGGAAGCTTCGCCAGCACTGCTTGCAAACATTTTCTCGTGTGTGCTTTCGCTGCCTGACCCCGTCCTCAATCGACAGTTCCGAAAGCAGGTCGTAGGCATCAATTTGGGTTTGCAAGATGTGCAGCCAGCAAGGCTGAGCCCATCTGTCAAGGCATTCGACGACCCTTCCAATGTTGATTGGATGCATGCGTGTGAGAAATTCGCAGCTGATGAGTGGAACGTGTGGCCAACTCTCAGGGTTTGAAGGTCTTGGTGGATAGAACGTACATCGCTGCAGGCTGCAGCCAGAGCTGCGTTGCAAGAGAACCGTGGAAAAATCATAGCTGCCAGTCGTGACGTTGCAGGCGGGCGCATGTTCGAAGTTCAAGACGGAGCGCGTGCCTGGCTTGGAGACCACGCAAGGTCCGCGCTGAAGCAGGACATGGCGGAGGTTCTATGGAAGCCCATCGCAGCCTTGCAGGATAAAGTGCGTGCTGACACTATCAAAGCGGAATTCTACCAAGTCTTCGGGGAAGTTTCGGCGGGGGACCTGCAGGGGGTCTTCGCAGTCGGCGGCCGCGTTGAGGATGTCAAGATCTTTGATGTCAAGTTCAAACCGCCCCTGACTGCGTGCCGACGCAGTTGGAAGTGTTACGCAGAGACATAGACCTCTGAGGCCAGCAGCGCTGCGTCGTTCTTGTCGGCGTCGCCCCGCTAGACCAGCGCGCAAACTGGATTGTTCTTTGGTCGCTTCTTCTGTTCGTCGTTGGGTCAAGTCAGTACGTCACTTGCTGTCTCTCGAGGAGTGCAAGGACGTCCTTTGCATTTTTGTCTGGCGCTCCCTGGTTAGCGCACACCGACCGTGATCCAGTAGTTGAGCTCATTTTGGTTATGGGCCTGGACTAGAAGAAAAGTGATCGGAAGCCCGACAGGTGCAAACAAGCCAGATCTCCTTCGTTTTGTGGGGAGGTTCCACTGAGGCGATCGCGCGAAGGCAGACTTATGCGGAAGCTGTCGGGGCTGACTTCAACTCGATTGAGGGTCATTATTTAAGTTGGGATGTGGTTGCGGATTTGCTCAAGCGCGTAGCCTTTCGTATTGCAGGGTCTGTCCCGGCCAGGGATCATCGTCCGTGGTTCCGAGGGACCGAAAAGGAGCTCAAATCTCTCGCGAGGCTGAGCTACGTTGGCAGCTCGCAGTCGTGGCGCTCCAGAGGAAAGCGATTTGCTTAAGCGCCGCACGACAGCGTCGACTACATTAAGGGCGGCTAAGAGCAGGTGGGAAGTTTTGGCAAGCAACGCCAATGATGCTGACGCTACGGGTGATTCGTCTGCCTTTTTGGCAGGTTTGTCGTCAGCGTGGTTTCCGAGAATCTCTTCGTAGACGTACCGGTTGCAAGGCGACGGCGGCGGATGTGTCTAGTGAGCGTGAAGTGTGGCAACAGTTTCTCTCAAACATTCAGACTCGGGTTTGCGTCCCACTGATCCCAATGTACAAAAGTAAAGGGGGCCGTGGTGATATGACTAACGTAGTTTCTTTGGTTCGAATCTCAATCCAGTTTCATCAATGGCGCCGAAGACATCTTGAATCGTGTGCTTTTGCAATTGAGGTTATATGGCTGTGAGTTTTTTCCAGGCTTGTAACAGGTACCGGGGGGCCCCTCCGCGACAAAGGCTTGTAACTGACGGGCCCCGTCCGCGACAACCCCCCCGGCGACAAGGCTACAATCCCGCCCCCCCCGCGACAAGACACCAGCGCAATTGAATTTTCTCATTGCCAATCTCGATGCGACCTTGATGCGTGTCTGCAGCAACTTTCACTCTCAGTCCGCGACAAGGCCTGCGACAGGGCGCGACATGCCCGTGACAACCCGCGCGACTGCTCGAGCCAGCAGGTGCCCATCCGTAGGACAACCTTGAACGAGAAGCCCAGGGTTTACAGGGTTCAGGGTTTAATGGCTCTCCGGTAAAGTAACTACGGTCCCTAAACCCCTCATCCGAAACCCCAACCCTAAACCTAAACCCTTTACCCTAAACCCTTACAAAGCCCAACTAAGAAAATTGGGCTCAAAGTAGCCGCGCGACAAAGGTATGAAACAACCTGCCCGCGACAAGGCTTGTAGCAGAGGGGGGGGGGAGCCCCCGTGACAACCCGAATTTTGACCCACTGCCATATTTGAGATGCGTTGAAAACAAAGAAGAAATTCCACGTAAAGTGAATGTAAAGGTCGTCCCAGGGGTATAGAAACAAAATAGGTGTGCATTATCACGATGACACTCAATTTTTCTTAATCGCTTAAGCCCTTAAAACTCAATGCAGTTGAAACCCTAAGCCCTGTCATGTAACAGCTACAGCCTAAAGCCGGGAGAGCGCAAAAATATTGTTTCTCATTAGCTTGGCTTGAGTGTTTGGAGTCTGGGGCCTCAATGCTGCATTTTTTTTGCACTCCCAGCCCGAGTCCTGCAGCAGCATGGAGGACGTGCATATAGCCATACAGTACGGAGGCCAACACAGGGTTTTGTCTAAATACAGTGGGGTTTACGCTGGGGAATGGGACAGAAACAAAACACAGGCAACGGCATGTGGAGCAGCATGAGGTGACTGTGCCTCGCACCATAAGACCTTGCCAGCCCTACAACCACCAGGCCTCACCATCACCACACGCGCTGCAAGTTGCGGATTGCCGGGTTGGCCGGTGCCTTGCGCTCCATTTGTTTTGTTGGACGACATTCCGGATTTGGGGTTTGGCGCCTGGGTTTTAAAATCGTCTACCTCTGGATTGCTTATTGTAGCGATATTGCAGACTCAATGTAGACAGCGACGGCAGTTTTCAGTGCAGTTACTGTGGAATTTCTATACTGTCGCAGTAATGTAGGCAGCGACAACACGAGCTCGGGACGAGGCAGTCAGGCCAGCTGCACCCTCGCACAGTGGGTTTAGCATTCAGGGTTGGGGTTCAGGAGCAAGGCGTCAGGTGCACATGGTTGACGATGTTGGGACGTGCCTGGCGACGCAGGTAAGGGTCTAGTCATTCTTGCCTGACAGAGGGGGTATACCATGTGATTTTGGGTTGATGCGTCAGGCCCCAACGCAGACTGTCCCATCCCCGCATCCTTCACCTCCACAGCGATGAGACTCTCGAAGTCTGAGACGAGACATTTTGCAAACCTGAGCATTGGCCTTTAGCTGGGCGTCACGCAACGCCAAAATCACGCTTGCAAACGCCTAAGCCTGCAGCCCCTCTCCCCCACCCCCGCAAACACCATGCCACTAACCCGGAACCCTTAATCAGCCTTATTCGTCATCAACTACTAGGTGAAGCTCGTCACCAGCTCGGATGAGCTACCCGGACACACCAGGAAAATGCAACGTGCTGGTTTGGAATTTGGAGCTTTTAAACTCAGCGCCCAGACCCGCAACTTTATCAAGCTCAAAACCCCCAGCTTTCATCGCAAAGTAGGCAAAAGGTCCCACGGTGCCCCAACATGCCGGACAGCACTGGTGATTCATGGCGGGCATTGTCGGCATTGTCGGGTTCAAGTTGTAAGTATGTCAGGGAGGAAGACTAGAGAGAATGTTTTAAATTGCATAGATGGTAGCAAAGTCAGGCAAGGGTTTGAAACTGACCCCGTGGAGTAAAGCTGCCAGAGCAACAGCCCTTAAGTGGCAATTCTTGGTTTCATTCAGGTATTCGTATCAGCTTCCTCAAGCACACTTTTTGGCCCTTATCCAAAACCCCTTGAATCTTCCCTCAACCCAAAACCCTAAACCCTCCCTACTCCCTCAACCCCTTAGTTTCAAGAGCTTCCCAGGTTGACCGCCGATGCCTACGTCCGGTACCTGCGCGCCTTCGCGGCGCGCTGGGCACTGGACGTCCGCTGCGGTGTGGAGGCTGCAGAGGGTGCAGGTAAATTGGGGCCTATATCAAGTTGGAACGCATATCATTGTGTGCATGTGCATTTGTAGAAAAGGATTGTGAAGGGGATATTCTCGGCAATGGCTCACGGCCTTGTATGGTCGAGGGCTTCAACGGGGCTTGTGAGTTTGTGAGGGTTTGCGGCATCTTGCGGCTCCTGTGTATTTCGGTTCCGGTGGTGAATCTAAGGTCCAAGCCCCGACGATTCAGTTTCCGCACGGGGAGCAATTTTTTAAGATTTGCACGCATGACACGCGTGTGAAGGTCACAGACATCGACGACCAGTCAGGCGGGGATGTCCTGGAACCCTAAAGGCCGAAAATAGCCAGCCCACGCCCCTTTGGCTCGGTGTTGCGGTTCCGGGTGCTGCACGAGCAGAACGCTGCATTTCTCGGGCCAGGCATGCATGTACCAGTGCGTATGGAGTGACCAGGACCGAAGACAGAGCCTACACACGAGGGGTTGTGTGCTGGTTGGATGCACCGCAGGTGAGAAACATGCCCTAAGGCATCGATGGCATAGAGCAAGCAGACTTACGCCGGAACCGTGCCTCAACCCTCATTGCATACAACATAAGCACCAAAAAGAAGAAGCCAGCAAAAGAACTGTCTCGTAAGGCCAGTGGCGCATCTCCGTCACCGGGAGCTCCTTGGAGAGCCTTGGTCGTTGGGTTTATGCGGAACGGTTGGATGAGTATGCTTGGGAGGGGAGTTTGTTTGGAGAGGGCTTTGAAGCTCTGCACTCCCTGGACTTACTCCAGTGTGCGGCAGCAAGGCGCAGCAGATCCAAGCCCTGAATGGGCTTCAAGTTCAGGATGGGGTTTGCAAGGCTCAAAATTCAAGGAGTCCGGGCCGTGTCAGATGCTGTCAGTAAGATCGAGTAAGCGCACGAGCCCCGTCATCGGGCTGGTCAGCCTCCGCCTAGGACATGGGTCGCGACGGAGCTGGTCATTGCCACCGGCAAGTGTCTTGCCTGCCAACATGACGGACTCCCCAGGACTCCCCACCATCCCAAATCATATCAAGTCATGCCTTGCGCACTGTAATTCCTCAGACATCTAAGCCGACAAAGTAAGTAGTGCTACCCTGACCATTTGGAATACAAACTGCCCAAATAGGCCCTCTACTCATCTCCTATATGAAGTAGTTTCACGCCTAGGAGCGTCGTGCCGTCCATTCCCGCGCTCTGGTCAAGCGCAGCTGGGCTGCAGAGCTACCTGGGTTGCTGTTAAAGAAGCTCTAAAATTCAGTTGCCGTGAGAAGGAAATCATGCTGTGCGTGGAGTATCCCGATGTGGTGACTATATGCACTGACAACGGTCCTACCAGGCTTTGAGGCCATGAGCTCCCTTATTGTGTGCCTACAAGGTCCGTATTTTGGGGGGTGAATGATTGAAGAGGGAATGCTCCTCACAGGAGCCGGTCAGAGAGCATCCGGCCGTTTTCCACTCCTCCCAGGTGCGCCAGGGAAATGGGGGGGAAGAAGGGAGTCGTACACCTGGAGACATGAATTCTGGAGCCACAGGGAACCTGAAAGGCCCAGATAGGGATGCAGGGTTTTGGGCTGTAGATGAGTCGCTGTCATCTTCACACAGTTGGCCACAGACGAAGGTCATAGGGACTTCTTGTGCTAAGCCTTAGGGTCTTAGGCTGCAGAGCATGCTTCGGCGCGTGCCAAATCCAAAGGGGTTCGAACATCGAAACACTCCCAGCTCACCCACAAAGCCAAATCGCCCGACTGCTGCAAACTGAGGAGTTGCGCCATTTGAATTACGGTAAGCTCTCCAGATGCTTGAAGACCGAACCAAGGCAAAATTGAAACGACACGTCGACTGAACCCGAGCACCCAAGCAGCGAAGCACCAAACCATCAACCGCGATCCCTGAGAAGCTCTCACCTTAGCTGTGCAATCACCTACCATTTTGGGGGCCTCAGCTGGCGATCTGGGTGGTTCGAACCTGCACGTGACTTCCCGTGGACACAGGTTCAAGGCCCACAGCTGCAGCAGGCAGTGGCTGCGGCTGGCCGAGGGGAGCTTCTCGTGGCCCTTGAGCAACTGGAGGGCTTGTCTTTGTTTGGTTCACTAGATTTTGTTGGGGAGACCACAAGAGCTCGATGTTGTTGAAGGACATTTGAGGCTTCGGGTCCTGGGGACGTACGCAAGTCAGCTAGGCGGCAAGTGTTACAGGACTTGGCCTTGTTCTTTCTACCCTGTATTACCTAACGCTCACCTCATCCAGTCGGATCGGAAAGGAACTACGGAAGATGAAACTTCACCTTGACAACGAAACTTGCAATGTGTTTGAATGCTCTGTCCCTTGTTCTTTCTTGCCAGAGGTAGTTGGCTTCGGAAATTCTGCCGCGGACCTCTGCAGCAAAATCCTGGCACAGGTGCCAGGCAGGTTTTGTTTCGCCTTGTCCTAGGTCTTGTCGACCGCCCTTCACACTTTGGAAGCTTCGGCACCCCTGACACAGCCGCCCAAGCTGACCTTGCCGAAAACTCTAAACCCGTGCACAGCCTTATACAGCACAGCCTACACTGAAGCTGTCCACCCTAAACCCTTGAATGCCGATCCCAGCCCACTGACAGGCGGCACGGTGCACATGTCCTTGCGGCGTGTGCCGCCCATCATGCGTCGGCAGTGGGGCCCACTCCGCCTCGAATGGTGTCTTGGTAGCTCAGTACGTCGAGAACTTGACTACAACCGCCAGTCACACTTCAGATCTGTCCAATGTTGGGCCAGCTTTGGAAAGGTGGCCGCCCCTCCCCACACTGTAAATCCCCACCCCACCCTACCCCATTCGATCTGCCTAGCCTGGAGTTTTGATCAACGTCGGCTCCCAAACAAGCTCGCTAAACGGAGTTCTGGTGGAGGACGCAGAACATGCCGGAAAAGAGTTTCTGTATGGTTTTATGTTGGGCACACCGGGCCCCGGGCTCAAGTTGAAGGACGTGAGCAGTTCACGCAGTTCACTTGAACTCAACAGCAACTTGAAATCCTCCCGTCTTGATGTAAGCCGGTGCGCTGGAAAATGTCCTGGGAGTAGGTTCGATGCTAGGTTGGGTCGTCCGACAACTCAATGAGGTTCGCCAGGCTTTTCTCTTATGCCTGCGACAAGAACGGTGATCGCCTGGCGCAGCTCATGATGCACCTGATTGATGCTCGGACCTGAAGAGCTGAGAAGAAAAAAAAGCGTGATCTAGACACAGCTTTTCGGAGGATGCATTAGCTAGAATACTGATTAAGGCCTAGAGAGCTGCGGGAGAGAGCATTCGAGAACCGAGGAGGGCGACATCCAGGGCCTTTTTCCCGCAGACCTCCCCAGGTGGAGGGCGCGGCAAGAGAAGCACATCCCCACCATCGACCGGGATGGATCCTTGGTCCGGCAGCTTCGCGAAGGAAGCATCCTGCCACACAGGGGAGTCCAATGTCTGGAACCTGGCAAGGATGGCAAGGTGGGAGTTCTCTTTGAGGGAGAAACTCACCATCGGGAATTCTCGGCTGTGGTTCTTTGCACTGGCTACCGGACGAGCCTCGAGTCTCAGGGAGCTTTGTCGCGAGATGCGGTGCGTGCGCGGGCGTTCTTCGTCGGCCTGGGGCCCGAACAGCGCGACCTGCTCCCGTTGCAAGGAATCGGCCGAGAGGCTCAAAAGACCGCGGCGCTGGTGGCGGACATGCTGGGCTTGAAGATGCGCCAAAGTGGCCAAAGCAGTTCTTCGAAGCCAGGCTACGAAGGCTACGAACATGGGGCCGGCGCTGGCCCTGATAAGGACGGGAAGGACAAGGACCTGTGAGTCGTACAGTCGTACAATACACATCATGGTGATACTCTCATGAGCACTGTTGGCACTGCCTTTGTTGGCATCACAAGCAGCTCAGATTGCTGGACCAATTCTTTAAATATGCAGAGCTGCATGATTTTCCGTTCTGAGGCCCTGACAGGGCGACATGCCTAGAAGGAGACCCTGGAGACCCTAAAATGACTTCTGCAGATTCCTGGAGACCCCAAGACATTTCAAAGCCCCATTCCAACAAGCCGACTGTCAAGCGCCCAAATGTCCCCCTAAACCAAGATATCTCAACAAAATCTCAGAGCCAGCCCAGAAGTCTTCGGATCTCCGTCTGAAAACCGCGCAGCTTTTCGAGGCGCACTTGCGCTTCCCAATCGTTTTCAATATAGGGGCAGCACTACTGCCTGAAGCAGCCGTGTAGGTTGGCTCCCACTTGCATCATGCTCACCGGCCTACGAAAACGCTTGCATCGCTTGCTTGCGGGAATCTGGAGAACTCAAACGGGTTGCTTCCAGTATATATACCGTACCGCTGCAGATGCTCCCTTCTTTAGGTTTCTCTTGCGCGCGTGCGCATGCCTTGAGCCCTAGCGAGGAAACAGCCACCTTGCTGTTGGTGTGTGCTCCCATTGCAACACAACGAGTGCACCCCTCATTGTGCATTATGAAAGGGGCACCTCTGAGT
>CAJNDS010002826.1:249906-267690 GCA_905221605.1 Symbiodinium natans
CGCGAGATATACTGTGTTGGCCACGGGACCGGACGTCGTAGTACCCAGTTCCGGATAGTTCCGGATTCTCCAGCCAGCATGCCTTGGACGAGCACAGGGTTGAACCCCTCGCTGCGCGCCCTTCAGGCCGTGTTACATGAGGACGAGCAGCTGCTGGATGCTGCTCAAGTTTCATGGGCATACTAATTGGCACTCACCCCTTTCTGGCACTCACAAACTGGTCATCGTCCGCTGCGTATGTTCGCACAATGTGGAACACCAGGGCTCCCAAATTTCATGTGCTCTTCGCGATTTCAAGCTGAACCCTTTTCTGTTTCCGCATGCATGAACACGTTTAGCCTGGCATCGACATTGCGCCCACGGACTGGGACCTGGCATCGTCTAGAGTCTAGGACTCCCCAGGCCGCTCTCGCATCTCTCGCTTCATACATGGCGTGCGAGGAATAGCGACGTGTTTCGGCGATTCGTTGCCCGCGCTCTCGCACGCGCCTATGCTGCAGACGCGCGCTGGCACAGACAGCCTGACAGCGATGCTTCGCGCGGCTGTGGAGCTAGACCCCGAGACCTCGGTCATTTCTTTCGATGAGCGCGTATACTACGTCGTCACAACGTCGGCGCGGCTTGAGCATCTTCTTCAGGTCGTCCCCCAGGAGTTCCAAAACGCGCGTTTACAACGCGGCCGGTGGGCCAGCCTGCCACCGGAACAGCGCGGGTCTGTCGCGCTCGGCGTCCCCGCAGCTCAGGCAGAGTCCCGTTTTGTTGCCGCCTTCTGCAAGAGATTGCGCGGCTGCCTGACCTCCAATGCGCCCACAGAGCTAACGATTTGCCACCGTGACAGCAGCTGCGTTGTCTCCGCAAAGACGGGGTATTTGGATTGTCACCAAATGTCACGAGAACCATGGCGGGCGCCCGCAAAAAGTGCTATCCGCGACCTGCAAGCAGACCTCGGCCCCGACGAGCAAGCCATGGCATACCTCGATGATGCGTACATATCGGCCCCGCCCCACCGCGTGACGCAGCTCTACCACCGCTTAGAGGCTCATTCCACTGCGGCGTGCCAACTCCGACTCAACCCTGCCAAGACCCGCGTGTGGAATAGCGGAGGGGCCTATCCCGAGGGTGTCCAGTCACTTGCCCCCGACAGCGAGGTTTGGGTTGGCGATCGGGCCCTCGCATCGAACCAGTGTGGAATCGTTGCACTTGGCATACCCTTAGGCACACCAGAGTTTGTCGCCGCACACTTGGTCGCCCTGAGTTCTGTCTGACTGCGGCATCGAGGATCTGCACTGATATGTCGTCCCAAATATTTGTGAACGTCGCCTGCCGTCAATACCTCGACCATGTTGTCGCTAACATTGATGTACATGGGTCCGTCTAAGTGGGCTGTAGGAATGATTCGGCTTTTGATGCAGTCAAACGCAAACCGATCTTTCCAAGTTCTTGTACGAGGCATTCGATCATATTATACAAGCGGGCGACATAACATCTCCCTGTTTCACCCTGCGTTTGAGCCAGATTCTGAGCGGTACAATGTTTGCAATAAGTTGATGTAACTGGCAAACCTAGACATCGCAATGCTTCGAAAAGTGGTTTGAACTCGATGCGGTCAAAAGCCTTCTTCAAATCCAGACTGGCGCACCAAACGTCACAATTCCACTCCACAGCTATGGACAAAACCGTGTCAAGAACGGCAAGCGCGTGATCCACTCCAAGTAATGACTGGAAACCCATCTGAGGAGGAGCAGGTCTTGCTGGACCACCTACCGCATTTTCCTGATGCCCAGCGCGCGTGGCTCCTCCTGCTCATATGCGCGAGCACGCGCGCCAACCACGCGCCAATGTCCCGCCCGAGGTCATCCGTCCGTATGCTGAGGCACGCGAACGGGCGCTGTGCACGACATTGTGGGCTTGCGTCACCTGGGCCGTCGCCACTTTGCCCGCAGCACTTGGAGGGTTGGGCCTGCAATCCGCTGTTCGCACGGCGCCGGCGGCGTACTGGGGAGCGTGGGCGGACACGCTGGGGTACCTGAGTGCCAGGCAGCCAGGCCTCGCGCGCGCGTGTGTTGATGCCCTCCCTTTGGCCGGACCCGAACGCCGGGCCCTGTGCGCGGCTCAGGCCGCAGCCAACCTGCTGCGAACGGAGGGGCATGCCTGCCCCACTTGGGAGTCCTTCCTCGATGACTCGCGTGCATCTCCCACGGCCGAGACGCAGGACCCCTGGTGACTGGCCCCATGGCTGGCAGTTCCACGCGTCGCGTACTCGCACCTCCTAGTTTCGCGAACGCGTGCTGCTGCCGGCCCTGGAGCCTGCTCACCAGGCCATGCTGCAAAGGCCGCAGGCGGCGGCGTGGCTAACAGCGATCCCCACAGAGAGTGCTTCCACCCTCCCGCTAGACGTGATGCTGCTAGCTCTGCGGCGAAGGCTCCGCCTGAGATTGCCACTGGGCCCGGGCGAATGCGGTCAGTCGGGGCACGGATGTGGCAAAAGGCTGGACGATCACGCTCTAGCTTGCACCCGTACCGGGCTGCTGGCTAGGAGGGCGAAACTCGTCGAACGGGCCTGGATGGCTGTATGCCGTGAGGCTCGGAGCGGAAGGCCACGTGGTGCCACAGCAGTGGCTGGCGCACACGTCAGCCCCAGGCGGGTCGCCGCAGGACCGCCGACGACTCGACCTGGTCGTATATGGGGCGTCCCCGCAGGACATGGCCTTGTGCTGTGACACCACGTCGGTGAGCCCAATCAGCACGGCCGGCACGCTCCATCCCCATGCGGCAGACACCCCTCCGCATGGCGGAAGCCCGCAAGCGCGCCACATACTGGGGGGGGGGGTTTATCTCACATCGCGTGGTGTAAATACACATCGTTCGGCGTCCACACTGGGGTCTTGCAGGTCCCGCACAGGACCCGGCACTGATCCTAGCCGTCCAGTTTTCAGCCTATGCAGCGTCCACAATGGGGTCTGGCATGCAAACCACCCCATGCCCATGGTCGGAGGAAGCGCCTGCGTCAAATCTCCACATTGGGTTTGCAATTTGGACAAGACTTGGCACTGATCCAAGCTGCCACCACGGCTTCAAGTTTGTTTAAGGCAGTTGGCAAGAAGTTTCCGTGCTAGCTGGTCTAATGCACTTTTTCTATATCAAAACCGGTCTCGGTCGCAGGGTTTGGTCCGCCAGACACATGCAGCAGGCAGCAGGCAGGCAGTGTGCACTTGAGCAGCTGCGGGCCTCAGGTGTGTAAGGCCAGTAAAGGCTTCGAAGATCAACGTTCCGTATGTTGATACAAACCGAGCGTCTCCTTCGGGATTTGCTGCCAAAACGTACGCCAGATTGATGTAAAAATGGCCCGAAACATAAGCGTCCGCGAGGTTGGGTGGATTTTGAGGTCTCCGTGGCTGACAGCCAAAAATAGCGTCCACATTGGGGTTTCGTACCTTGTGATGTGTATTCTCTCGCGTGATGGGTGATTCTTTGCATGAGCGTCCACATTGGGGTGATGTGTATTTTCACGGCCTGATGTAACCCCCTCCCTTGTACCCGAACTAAGGCGCGGCGGGGCCGAGGTTGGTGGTCGGTGGAATCAGGACGCGCGCGACATGGTCCGGCAACTCGTGTGCGTCAGGGCGCTGCGCGCGCCGCCCGCCATCCGGGCAAGCGCCTCGTCGGCCTGGGCGCGGCGGTGGTGGCGCATGCTCTTTGTCGCCGTCCAGCGTCCCGTAGGCGGCACGGCTCTGGGCTGTGCGTGGCTACTGTCCCTCACGGCCGTGGGCCATGAGCCGGAGCTTGACCGGGTGCTGGAGCTGGCCGACCCGGAAGGCCCCTGCAGGCTGCCGCTGCGCCAGCGCGTCGGCAGGCCGACCACGCAGGCCGCAGGGTTCGCGTCACACAAAAAACGAGTGATGCACATTCATGCCACCAGAGGTCACTGCCATCCATTCAAAGCTCACTCTCTCCCATTTGCTTGCAGTGTTGAGTTTTGCCTTCCCGCAATCTTTGCCTGCCAGGTTGGCACAGACTACTCTATGCCAACTTTGCAGTCTGCAAGCTAAAGGGAGGTGAGCTCTCCACATGAAGGGCAGGACTTGGAGACAGTAGTTGCCCTCCTCCACCCAAGCTCCAGAGGTGACAGGATGATAGAATCCCAGCGAAAGAATTGAAAACCATTGCTGTCAGGAGCAGCAACTTCTTCCTGGCTGAATTCTCGTATGTACGAACTTCGAAAACATCTTGTAGGTGATTTTGAGAACTCCGATTGGTTTCGAATTAGTTACCATGGACGAATCACCGGGTTTCGGCAACATTTTGGAGAAAAAAAAACATTTTGAAGAAGGAGTGTTGCCACGAAGATTCCAAGTTGCCACTGGCCAACATGTTGTTGAAAATTTGAAGCAAGCATTGGTGAAGATTTCGGCCACCAAATTTGAACATCTAGACCACCGTCATCAGCCCCTCGCTGATTTGTCATGCGCTTCAAAACGGCCTGCAACTCCTCGAAAGAAAATGGCAAGATATCCGCAAATGAAGAGTGCGAGGTCTGCTCCCAGTCACTGTCGGTAGAGAATATACCACGAAGATGTGATTCCAATCGTTTAAAATCACGACCCGACGATAAAATTTGCGTCGCTGGTGTGCTCGAAGGACCTTCCGAATTTGTTTGGAAATACGTGCGCGTTCAGCAACAGTTTTGCAGTCAACCTTTACGTCGTCACTGTGGCTGCGCGCGCGCGGCCCGCACTGGACCAGGTGGTGGGGACCGTGGAAGCGGATTGCGGGATCGCCTCCAACCTCGGTAAAACACGGGTGCTCGGGGCGGCAGAGGCGGGCCCTCCACCAGGCCTAGAACAGCTAGGCGTGGACGTGTGGCGGGGAAACCGGCCCACGCATGAGCGTGGCATGGTCGTGTTGGGTTCTCCCGTCGGCCATCCCGACTTCGTGCAAGCGTGGGCTGTCGCGAGAATGGCCGAGGAGCGGGAGTTCCTGCAACACTTGCCCCAGCTCCCCGATTTACAGTGTGCCTGGCTGCTGCTCGCCTTATGCGCCTCCCCGCGTGCGAACCACGCCTTGCGCACAATCCCCCCGCCGGATGTGGCCGCCTACGCCGCAGCGCACGACGAAGCCGTGTGGGGCACTCTCCGAGAATGCCTGGGAGGTGATGGGGGTGAGGACGCGGACGAGCAGTTCGCGCGCGACTTGGCCTGCCTACCAGCGTCCCTCGGTGGCTTAGGCCTCGCGTCAGCAGCGCACGTGGCCCCCGCAGCGTACTGGGCGGCGTGGGCGGATGCTCTCCCGGTGATGGCGGCCCGTCTTCCGGCTTTCGCGGCGGCCTGCGTCGCCGCGCTCCAACAAGGGGGCGCAGGCGCCGCGTGTTTGAGCCACGCTGCGAGCGCCCGCACGCTGCTGATGACCGAGGGCTGGGACGCGTGCCCCAGCTGGACCGCAGTTGCCGGGGGCCTGCGGCCGGACGCGGAGGCGGATACAGGACTTGGCGAATGGCCACACGGCTGGCAGCTTCATGCGTCGCGCACTCGCAACTCTTACTACCGCGACCGCGTGATGCTGCCGTCGTTGACGCCGGACCGCCGAGCCCTGCTTCGCTCCCAGTCCGGCCCGCACTCTGGCGCCTGGCTGACGGCCATTCCAGGCGAGCCGGCCACGACGTTGTTCCCGCCCGTCATGCAGGTGGCCCTGCGCAGGCGCTTGCGCCTTCCCCTGCCCATCACCGCTCGCCACTGCGGCTCGCCCGGATGCGGCGGAAGCACACGACGGCACCTGGGGTCCCGGCCCACGATCCGCGCCGCTTGGATCTCATCGTCTACGGCGCCACCCCACTGGGTCTCGCCTTATGTTGCGATGCCACCCTCGTGTCCCCGCTGACGCGCACAGGTCTACCACAGCCTTGCGCGGCGGAGACCGATGGGGCGGCGCTTCGGGCGGCGGAAAGACGCAAGCGGGCAGCCACCCAGAACTCGCAAGGGGCGGCCCGCAGAGGCTGGTCGTGCTCGGGGCCGAAGTGGGAGGCCGCTGGAATGGCGGCGCGCTGCGGTTCGTCCGAGACCTGATCCGTTTGCGCGCGTGCCGCGCGCCCCCCACAGTTCGGCAAGCAGCGGCAGCGGGCTGGGCGAGAAGGTGGTGGAGCGTGCTGTCGGTCGCTGTGCAAGCGGCCGTCGTCACCACTGCCCTTGGCCAGGCGCCCTGCGTCTCGGCAGGCTCGGACTTCACGCCGCTGCCGCTGGACCGAATCCTGGAGCCGGGCGTAACAGCGGCAACTAGCCGCCTGCCCATGAGGCCTTGAGACCACGAGTCGGCGTCGGAGAAAAGGAGCGTTAAAAAAAAAAATATCAACTTTTTCTCCGGTAAAAAGGCGCGCGGTGATAAAAAAAGAAAAACTTCGTCGGTTAGACACGGACTTGCCGTAGGGTTTCATCCCCGCCAAAATCAAGAAGAATGCCATGAAATGCTGATTCACGCACCAATGCGCACATCTGCCAGAAGACGCTTCTCTTCCTGAAGGTAATCTCCGAGGTGGTGCTGTTTGCGATGGTTCTGGGGGGTGTCTCATGCCTCGCTCTATGACGCCCTTTGCAAGAATCAGAAACTGCTTTTGGGCTGTACCCATGTCCACAATCCACACCAGCATGCACCCCTTGAAAACCCGATCTGCATGTTGCACGCATTTGTGCCTCGATACTGACCTCTTCTTTGTGCCATGGCCATCTGCTGAAGCGGCGGTGAGACATCCACTGATTCCAAAGTTCGCCAAACTTCTGTGGCGACTTCCACTCAAGATATTCGACAGATCATCGGACCCATCAGAACCTTCCGTTCCCTACGGCCGGTGTGAAGCGCCTGTTTGGATTCCAAAAACGTTCCTGGTTTGGGACCCCCCAACTGGGACTACACGACGGGATGAATTCACCAGACTGAGTCTCCTCCCGGGCCGCCGCTCGACACCTTGCAACTTGCCCCCAGTGCAGTGTGGCTTCGTCGCCCTGGGAGTGCCCATCGGTCACCCCGACTTCGTCGCCGCCCAGGCCGCTGACCGCCTTGCTGCCCAGGACGACTTGCTCCGGAAACTAAAGCGCCTCCCCGACCTCCAGAGCGCCTGGCTGTTGCTCGCTTTCTGCAACATCCCCCCTGCAGACATACTGCCGTACGCTCGCGCTCACGACGATGCGGTCCTGGCCGTCGTCCCATGGCGAAATATTTCCGGAGGCATGTGTGGTCTTCCAACGATCTGTGGTTATCACTCGGGGATCCTCTAGCTCAGCGTCCTGAGCCGTCTCCTGTCCCACATGCCCAGCGACCTCGGAAGTCATAGCCATCACCGGCACCACAGCACGTGAAACCGCGGTAAGCTCCAAATTCCCTGACTGACCACCGGTACCCACCCATGTATTCAAGTATTGACATCATCTGCTCTTGATGTTGCTCAGAAGCCAAGCTAACAATGTGAGTTCGATCCGTGCCTGCCATTGAAGGTTTATGGGTTTGAACGCGAACTGGATATGGGTTTGGATACATGTTTGGTAGGGTTGGGGATACGGTTGCTAACCCAAATACGGGGTTTCCTTTTGCTAGCACAATTCGAATGGTCGCTTGTCCACCCACACATCTAGAGCATGTTGCCTTTTTGCTTTCATCCTTCTTCAGACATGCAATGCCATCGTCTGCGCTATGCCGCTATGTCTCCATGCAAGTGAAGCCATTCAGTCATTCAGGCTTGCGGATTCTAGGGATTCGGCTCGCAAGCAGTACAGTTCACATATGCTGTGGGCAATTGGTACTCGATGTATTGCGGTGTGCTGACAAATAATACTCGAAGCCTAGCGCATCCGGGCTCGGTTAAGAATTCATCCGCGGCCCTGTACGGCACAACGTTCTCAGGCCTCTCCTGTTTTGCATTTTGCTCGCGCACCGCCCTCAGAAGTAGGAGTGCTTGTGAGCCTCTCCCAACCATGAACTAGAGATGTCGACAGCTTCCAATGAAACTAAGCCAAAATCCTTTTGGCAAGTTGTATCCTGATTGCATTTAAAGTTTGGCCATCTTGGGTTATACCATCTTCTTTGGAGCGATTCGGGGGGGGGGGATCAAGATCATAATATCTCAGACTCCACATTCATTTTGTTTTTTGGGGCTGACTTCCTCTTTCATTTCATGTCTCCAAACCCCATGCGATGGCCGTTTGATTGCAACTTTTTCGGAGGCGTGCGCAATGTGAGGGCATTGAAACACACTAAGATCTTCTACTTTTAGTCGATTTCGGATTTAGAATGCGGATTACATGTTGATTTCTGTTGAATCCATACAACAGTTCATTCACCAGGATATCTTCGAATTGGTAACCGAAATCTCATACTATTGATATTATTGATGTGATTGATGTTTCGTGTATGGGCCTGGGTAAATCTGCATGTCTGGTCATGCGTAATCCTGGGGCTGCACATGCCACCAGCCTGTTCAAGTCAGTAGGTCGCACATAGTTGGAAATGCCAAGGACATGCTGGTTTTCTGCACTTGCCTGGAAGCAGCTGTGGAGGCCACACAAGGAGCGAGTGACTGCATGGCTGCTTCATGATGCTTTAGACCTTCGTTTGGCATGGAGCTGCCTCCCAAAAGTTGTAGGGACTTGCAGAGTCGAGGGGGCTCAGGGCGGCAGAATGCAATGATTTGGGCCCTTGGGCCCTTGGGCTGCCAGTTTTGCCTTCTCAGCTCGTAGCTTGAGCGGCGTTGTGGCTCGAGACCGTTTCTGAGATGCACCCGGTCGAGCAGGTCCCAGGCCTAAAGGAGAGCATCCGTCTCTTGAAGTCGGACTCCTTGCCGGAGCTTCCGGTGCCATGGCCAAGGCAGCAGGATTTGCCAGAGAAGCTGTACGATGTGCCCGGCAAAGACGACTTTGTCTTGTCGCTCTCACATACCTGGCATTTCCAGGCTCACCCAGATCCACTCGGGGATAAGCTTCAAGCTTTGCAAGAAGCGATCGAGAATGCAAACCAGAAGCATCAGCCCAAAGGGAAGACGCTGGTCTTTGTGGACTTCCTTGGCTGTCCCCAAAGGCCCTTTGCCAAGGGCCAGATGCCGCGCACCAAGGCTCAGGAGGAGGAGTTTGCTAAGGCGTTGAAGTTGTTTCCAGATCAGTACCTTGGATATGGTTGAAGCGTTTTGCCACGCTTTATCTGTTGATCCCGTGTCATGTCAAGAAAACAACCTGAAGCTGTTGCAAGGTACCTGGCATCAGATGCTACAATTCATCTGGAGTGCGATTTCGACCGTATCGGCCGAGAAGGAGCAGACCCAGCGCTCGTGACTGTGCCGGCTTCCGACTTGCGGACTGCGCAGCTCCGAGAGGTTGACAACTCTGTGCAACTCGTGGCTCAGAGCAATGAAGAAGCCGCAGCCCAGCCGTTTTGCTTTATCCGAAAGGTCGGAGCAAAGACCATCACTAGCCTGAAAGACTTGGACGAAGGGTTTACCATGATCAACAGACAGGGTTGTCTGTGGATCAATCCATGCAGTACTCTTGCGGACATTCCGATGACTATAGAGGTCTCACCTTTTGGGATTCAAAGTCGGACACCTGCAAGTGAGAAGGGTTGGATCTACTTGGAACGGTTCGTGTCCATGGTGAAGATTGCGATGGTGCCAGAGGAGCATGGACCCAAGATTGTGTTTTCCAACTCGCAGCATGTGCTTCAGCAAATCCTTGAGGGTGGCCAGCGGATGCGGGAAGCAGCGTCCAAAGGGCAAGAGACCTTGCTGAAGGTGCTGAAGGATTTTGAGGAGGAGCTTCGCCAAAAGCGGTTTGCTGCCATTTCCCTCGACAAGGCAGAGAATGCCGGAGGTATGGGTGGCATGTCCGGAACAAACCTGACCGATGCGGATGTTGTCCAGGGAATCATGAATGAGTTGGTCCAGCGCTTGGCCACGCATTGGCAAGAGGAGGCGCAGGCACAACTGCAGAGGCAGTTGCTTTTGAGTGTGAACAGGTCTGACGCGACCTCAGTACGCGCTTTCCTTGAAGCACAGGCTGATCCAAATGCCAAAGACGCCCTGGGCATGACAAGCCTACATCAGGCAGCCAGGTGCAACTCCCCGGAGGTTGTTCGCACCTTGTTGGAGTTTGGGGCGAATTTGAGCTTGAAAGACCGAAAGGGCAACTGCCCAGCACACGAAATTACGCTTCTCTCCCATTCAACGACCCTGGAGCTGATGGACTTGCTTGCCCCCGAGGAGGATGTGATGTTGTTGAACAACCAAGCGGGGGTCTCTCCATTGAACCGTTTCCGCACCTGGAGAGTCACAGAACTTAGCAATGGCAAGTTCCCAGAGGCACATGCCTGGGCTGACAAAATCAAGGACAAGTATCCAGCGCGACAAAGGCGCACTGTGTTTTCTTCTGCGGACACTGCTGCCGTCGCATGTGCCACAGAGACATATACTGGGCCGCGAGGGCCGTTTAAAGTGAAGGTTTGGCAGGCAGATTCGGATGTCGAGGTTCATGTCCTTTGCATCGGCTTGTCGTTCCTCTCACCACCATCGATGTTTGAAGATGCCTTCCACACAGTGGCGAAGCATCTTTGCCCGAAGCAGAACCTGAGCTGTTGAACAAAGCAAGTTTTTTGTTGATATTCTTTTCCTCTAGCGTTTCTAGTGCAGGAGAATGACCACCAGACTGTTTTGTTCCTCTTGAACATTTCTTCTTGATCCAGCAAATAGACGAAGCTACAGGAAAGCGAAGCTCTTCTTTCTGGGCTGCGAAGCCGTAGAAAGTTGGGCAGGAGTGACATCTTTCGCTGAAGCATGCGCAGAGCTTGGAGAGCTCATCAAGGCCATGCCGCTGAAGGAGAAGTTCGTTTTCGTAGACAGCAGCTTGGGCGAAGCTAGCTGCTTGCTGTGGAGCTTCAAAGAGAGGATTCAAGCAGCGCTGCTTGTGAATTTCAGAGGCTTTCATGGTGAGAGCTTCCAAACCAGCAGCGCCTATCAGAAGATTCAGATTCGGTTTCAGAACTTGCAGCAGTGCTTCACATCAAAGAACATGTCAAAGTTGGAGGCTCTTTTTGGAGACTATGCTTGGGCCGAAGATGAGACTTCGTTGGAAAAGTTGCAGCAAAGCTTCCGTCGGGCCTTGGAAGCGGCTCCAGAGAGTTTCTTTGAGCACGGTGCCTTTCATTGTCGGCTGATCGCCGAAAACGTCATGGAGAGAACATGGCTCTTCCAGCAGTGGGCACAGTCCAGCTGTCCCAAGCTGGTTCTCTTAACCGGGTCGTTCAGCCCTGCTTTGTGGACGCACGAGGCCGTGCCTCGGTCAAAGTTGATACCCAAGAAGGATTGCGTGGCACCCACATGATGTCGGAGCTAAGGTATCAAGACTTCAAACCCAGCTGCCGAAAGCAACCGTCCAGTACCTGGAGTGCTGCAAGTCGTCATGGGAGCTTGAAAGCGATGACCAGGCTGTACAGGTAGCACGTGCACTTTCAGACTTAGTTGACGCGATGGTTTATGAAGAAGAGCTTTAACCATAAGTTTAGCTGTACAGACCGTTTTTCCAATGTGGTACAATGGCACTGCCGAAGGCATGGGTGGACCCAAAGTCACTTGTTTGTGCTGAGAATGTTTTGAGGGTGGCATGCCTCCTCACAGACGCTCTCAGATTTTGCATGCCCACAGGAGTTTGAGGCTTTAAGCCGGCAAAAGCTCAAGCTACAGGCTGACAACTTGGCGCATGTGGGTTGGTTAGTGTGAGAAGGTGGACTCTTTTTGCGATGATAGCGGCCTAGCAGATGATGCGCTGTGCTGTTCGGTGTTGATACATCTTCCATGTTTCGCTTAGCGGCTGGGCCTTTTTTTGCATGCATGCTGTGAGATTCTGTGACGTGGCCCTCTGTCCTTTGCGCGTCTGTCGGTTGATCTTTTAGGTTGAAGTTCTGGTGGGTGTCAGGCAGCGCTCCTGCCCTGCCTCTGTGCAGCTGACCTCCTGACTCTTCGGCTGCCGCTAGATGTGGCGCAAAGGTGGAGCTGACCGACTGGGTTCGCATATCTTGTGAGAGGACTGGAATATTGGATGTTGAGACAGCCACATGCCGGAGTTCACTGCCTGCCGTGTTCCAAATTCTGCTTCGGGCACCTTAATCTGTGAGGGGGCTGCGGGCTTTCTGAGTTTGCACGAACTCTTCCTCGACATGCATCACGGAGAAGGACGCACTGAGTAGTATAGTCAGTAGACGTGTTGTGATGTGAGCAATGTCCTTTGTATGACGATCTTGGTTGCCTTGTTGCATAGTTTCACGGGCAGTTGGAGACCCAACGGTTCGGAAGCCCTTTGGCTTGAACCTCCTATGAAATACAGTCGCTGTATGATACAACTTGTCTGTCGGCACACCCCCCCCCCCCCCCCGCGCGCGCCCTCAAGGGTATTCAAGTTGTGTCTTCAGGATACGTTTAAAATAACAATGGATGCCTAACAAAGGCCTTAGAAAGAACTAGAGAACGATTGTCCCGAAAAGATGCTTCATTTCTAGGACGAAGTATCAGTAAGACGATGCGATGACACAGACCATCCCAAACGCTTCTTGAAGTCCCTAAACTTCATTACACTCACTGAGCTTCTTGAGACCCCTAAATTCCCTTAAAGTCTTTAAGTTTCTTGCTTCTTATTGTCCCGAAATGCTTCTGCTTGAGGCCCCCGAAGGGATAGACTTGCTTGTCCTCCTGTAAAACCGAACCCCATCCGTGGCAGCACATGGCTGGCTCGCCTGGTGAGGACACTTAGGGAAGATCAGGGGATGCTTATGGGGCACCATTGAAGAAACCTAGCTGATAAGCGTTCTGTGTAGAAGCCGAAATAGTCATCAATGGTAGTACGGCTCCGATGTCACTTCTGAAGCTTACTACGAGCGAAGAAATTTTCGGTGCCCTTTAGAACTACTTAATCTACCATAATGTACTCTATGATTGAATATCTTACACTGAACTATTATCTTTTTTAAAACAAGCCCGCTGTGTTTCTTCACAGTCCCCCACACTTGTTTTTTCCAATTTCCCTGAGAAGGATGCTTTGGGCACTATCCTGTTGCAGTCGAGCCTCCATATCGCCGCCGACCATGCTCGCGCAGGGCCTTTGGGCCATCATGTTAGCAAGCACATTTAGGACTTTTGAGTGTGTTACGCCCCAAGTAGATCCGACTGATGCTGCTCACTGTTTGACAAGTACTTAAACCCGACAAGGCATAATTCCGGTCTTTTCTTGATGTTGCCCCCGCGTACAGGCCTTCGCTGGAAGTGCTCCAGCCTGACAGCTTAGAAGTGCCGATCGGTCGCGGCGTGCTCGTGGCTGTAGTTGTTCTGTTTTGCCTCATGCTGTTGCTGGGTCCGCAATCTTGAGCATCTCGTTTGTGGGGTGAGGTTCGGGAGGCTTCTTTTGTGCTTCTGCCAGGGCAGAGTTGGGACTGAGGCTGCATGAGCTGTACGTGGAAATGGGAGGGAAGCCTCTGCTTGCAAGACGTGATGGCAGCAACTCCACACTTCTTCAGATAAGCATTCAACTCACCTGGCTCCTCCCAACAGTGAGCACCACGGTGGTGATCCCGGTTTGCCGGGATTATGCTTTGGCTGTGGGGGAATCCGCTACCGCAAGTGGACTCATGATTGGCGTTGTTCCCTTGGGTGCGCTGATCGGCATGTTGGCTGGCAAGGGGCTGGTTACTGAGAATGACTGGAATCAGCGCTATGCTCGGAAGATTGTTCTCTACCTCCATGCACTTCAGGTATTCTCAATGCCTGCCATGGCCCTGATCATCCAGGCTTCTGTGGAATGGAGCCCTCATGGCAAGCGCCTATCATTTTGGGGCGTTTTATCTTTGTATTTCCTCACCGTGCTTATTGGCAGTATGATCATGGTTCCATGGCGCACCATGTGGAATTTGGCTACACCCCAAACTGACAAGACGTTTTGGTCGATGATGACACAGGGTTCAAAAGCATTCGGCTTCGTAGGGGGGCCGATCCTTTTTGCCTTTGTCAGTTTCCTCGTCGGTGGGGGGCAGGCCAGTCACGTGTCACCAATCAGCATGATGAGCTGGGCGTTCATTGGTGGTGGCCGGGTTGGAGTTTGGACTGCTGTTCTGTTGAAGAGCGCCCCCCCAAAGAAAGCTTGTCATGTTAAAGCCCTTGGTACAAGAACCAAGGTTTCTTCATCAATGCCATCGAGTTACTGCTCGCTTTCTCCGTCTTCCCGACCGTAATGCAGCAAGCAGACAGCGGCTCAGGCCCGCACGGATAAATTTACAGGCACAAGAATTACCAAAACCCGAGACAGGATTGACTCAGACAGTAATCACGAAGCAGATACAACCTCAAGCTGCGACTATATACAACCGCAATGACATGCTCTTTGTATTTCGGAGTGCCGTATTCCATGTACCTTGGGATGGTTCTGTAATCTTCAAACTCTTGCCCAGGTCAGCTGCAGGCAGGAAGCGAATGCGAAGTGGAAACTCGGGTTGAACGCCTGCCGCCCTCCGCACGCGAGAGACTGGTCTGGCATCTCGACCGGCGAACATTTGCAGGAATACGGGCATTGACGGTATGGTAGCTATAATTGCCGTAGTGGTTGCAAAAAATCAGGGATGTAGCTTGGGTTCCAGATGCGAGGAATATCGTGTACTATTGCTACGAGCGCGGCTTCACCATGTCCGCAATGGAGGTGTCCATCACTATGATGTTGCAAGACTCGTACGGCTGGACTGAAGCCCTCAGTGGACTATCTTTCGCTATTGTCGGAGCTGGGGGCATAGTTATGACAGGCGTCTGCGCTTTTCTAGCATCTTGGAAGTTGGTTACCGAGTCCTTGATCTTTTTGAGCATTATGTGTCTGGGAGCCTGTAGTTCCCTTTTGCTCTTTCGCTTTCAATTTCTTGGCCCTTACAGCCTGCTTTTTGCTGCCATCGTCCTTTACGGCGGGGCCAGCGTTGCCAACGGTATTGCAGAGGGCTGGGCCTGCTGTGCAGCAACCGCGCGTACGAGCTACAGCATCAAGGCGTATCTAACGCACAGCATGATTGGCTTCAGCATATCCCGCTTTGGCGGACCGATCGTCGCGGAATCCCTGCTGGACAAAGGTGGCCAGAACCTCTACGCTGTGGTGCAGTCTGCTCTCTGCTTCCTGGCAGCAGGACTGGTATACCGCACCGTCTCTTTGGTATGGTATGGAAGGGCTTGTGAAGATCATCTGAGAGTCGGAGACTTTCGTAGAAGCCTTTGATTCCCCCACGAAGGGACCCCCATTCTCACCTCTGTTGAGGAACAGGCGTCCATTGAGTGTGTGTTAATAAGGCAGTTTTCCTCAAAGACAGGTTGTTATAAGTTGCTCTAGTCCCTCGCGCGAGGCTTTTTGTAAGTCAGCTTTGTTGTTTGTAAAGGCCCAAAGAAATTCGGAAGATTTTTCTGTCCACTTCAGAGCAACCCTTGCACATTCCTTTGATTTAGGGTTGTGAAAGAAATCTAAACTCCAATCCTGTGTTAGATGATGAAATCACAACAGCCTCTGGTTTAGGCCCTGATCGATGCCACGGCTCATTTGGTCGTAGGGGCCGACCCTTTGAGCCGGGAACTTCATTTATGCTGCAAGAGTGTTTTTCCGATCTTGACCAGAAGACTTCTTCAGTACTAGTGCTGGGTCTACTATTCACTAGTTCTAGCACTAGCGAGTCTCGGGTTGAGATGGTCCTTCATACGCATAGATTTGCAAGAACTCCTTGGGCAGTTCTGCAAGCTTCCCTCCACCGACCCCAGGGTTTTCCTTCCAAGGAACCCAGGTTTATGTTGCTGCAGATAGCTGAAGTCTGAAGTGATTGCCCGCTTTTCCCTTCCCCCCCCCCCTCATGCTTTCCACACGCAAGGTTCATGTGGTCACTTTGGGGTTCTCATGAAGAGTTTCTCGTTTACTGCAGTCCTTGGAAGTTAGTGATCGTATACCACTTAATGTGATAGATCAGGGACTTCGGGCCTTGCGATGCAAGTAGATTGTAGGCATCGTGGCGGGTCGCTGCCTAAGCCCCAAATATCCCTAAACCCTAAACTCTAAACCTCTCGCCTGGCTTGTCCGAGTGTGAGCGATTAAATCTCCAGCCCTACCCCAAACCCTAAGCCCCCCTTCAAGGCCCATCCTTACGCCCACAGTCCTACCCTAAGCCCTCAACCCCCTCAAGCAACAAAAATTCCCTCATCACAATGTTCATAGCGCAGAGGTTGAGATTCCAACAACAGTGATGGTGAAGCCTACGGCTGTCCTTCAAAGAGGGTCACAGTCAACTCTCTTGAGAACGGAGTGTGATAGCAGAGATGAGTCATACCTTGATCATTCATATAGGGATAGTAGCGGAGATGAAACTACGTACACAGGGCTAAGGAATCCAGACATGTGTAGTTTGGTTTCGCGCCGCCCTCAGACGTAGGGAGAGCAGCTTGTATCCCAGCTGTCCTTCCAGAGGCTCTTGTATACATGTGTAATCGACCAACACTCAACCCACTGCCCTGATCCTTTTGCACCCGGAACCTTAGCGCTTAAACCCTCACCAAACAGCAACACCAAAGCAAACCTGTCGAAAAAGGGGCACCCTAAACTTACAACCCTAACGGCTGAACCCAGCCACCCTAACCCCAAGCTCTAAACATCTAAAACCTACTTATCGCACACCCAAATCCTGAACCATAGCCTTAAACCCTAAACCTGAAATCCCAAACCCCAAATCCGAAACCATCGGGGCTTTGCGCTGTGAACATGGCGGCGGTGCTCTCCTTCGACACTGCTTGGGCCGGAGATCTGAGCCGCCGCTTCGGAACAACGAGGATTAGGGCACAGGTGTGTGGTTTGGGTTTTAGGGTTTCGGGTTTTAGGGTGTAGAACTTCCGGTTTACGGCTCAAACGGGGTTCAGGATTTGGGGTTTTGGTCTTCGGGTTTGGGACTTCGCGGTGTACTGCCTGGCGCCTATTGGTGATAGGGACTACAACAGACAAAAAAATATAAAGACTACTATAGGGATTCATTCCCGCCCTCACTCCCTGCTCGGCGAAGCACCAGCCAAACAAAGAAAGGCATTTGAGTTAAGGATTCGGTGGTTCGCGTTTAAGGGTATTCCGGGTAAATATAGGGTTTGGGGTTGAGGGGTTCGGGTTCAGGGTTTAGGCTTGAACGTTCGGGTAGAAGTCTGCAGTTTTCGTGCTGAGGCATATAAGGGAATGTTGGATACAGAGAGAGACTGTAATTAGCCACGCTCCAGTGGCCCCCCTCCCCCTCAATGGGCCACTCCCCCGTGGAACAACATGGGTGGGCTATATGCATATATATATATATATAAGGGAGAATCTTTTTTGGGATTATTTGACATTGGCATGTTCATGGCTCGACAGGTGGGGGCGGATATACATCTTTTTAACTCCTGAACACTCCCCGCGACTTCAACGATTCTGAAGGTGTAAATCTTGTAAATGTTTCAAATGGGGGGTGGGACGGACGGGGGGCCGATTGTAATCTTCAAAACAGGTTTTGCGCACCTTGTTCGCATGTCGGGAGTAAGCTGTGTTGTTTCTAGGTCTGGAACTCCAGCTCCTGCGATAGGAAGAGATATAATGGCGAAATGACGACAAACTGACTACGTGGTACGCACGAATGTTAAAGCAAAGATATCGACGACCACTGACAAGATGCACTGCAAAAGCTGCAGAGTGCGTGGAAAAGGCCCCAAAATTTTGAAGAGCTCTGCGTCGAGGCTTCGGACTTTGAGGACCC